>CAKNYM010020103.1:0-22981 GCA_932195095.1 Andricus curvator
TTGGCTTCTCTTTCCTCTTCCCTGTGCGAGATCTTCGATCTCAACTAAAACGAGGAACCTAATTAAAAAGGAAAGTATTTTGCGTTTTCCATGACGTAACAGTAGTACATAAATATTATACGACAGTTAACAGAGTGATAGTTTAGAAATAAATTATTTTATTAAATTGCTCCTATGATATTTTTCATTTTTTTCAAGATTATAAATGTTGATAACTGTATTTAATTATGCCACACAAGTTGAAATATTATATTCTTTGGAAGAATTTGTTTTATTAGAATGGTCAGAAATAAATTCTTAAATCTTTAGAGCTTTAACATTTGAAGCGACGTTTACAATTTTTATTGAACTTTTCTAGTAAATGAGGATAAATAATATTTCAGTGGCATAAGAAAAAAAGTGGTGAAAAAATTACATAATTAGCTATTAGCAATTATTTTGTTTAAGCTTTTTTTCTGCTGATAAAAGAAGTTGTCAGTATTAGTATTAGCCTAGGGTTACTATTTGCTATGCGGCAGTTCATACCTGATGCCTGTAAGAGTGCCTTTTCACGGAGGTCTGCTTTGAATTAATTGATGAATTAATTTGACCAAGAAGGAAATGAATCTTATGTAAGATATTAATTCATCGACTTGTTTAAAACAGGCCATTCCAGAAAAATAAGAAACTTCTAGAGGAAGAGAAAAAAATCATTGAAGAAGAATAATGAAATGAAACATGAGTTGAAACAATTGCAAAGTTAAAGAAAACTTTTGGACAATAATTCATACTTCTATTATGCGAATGATTAAAAATTAAATTAGCTTCTAATATCACGGAAGTCCATATCTTAATTATTCTTAAATTTCGTTACTTTAGGGGCTTTTGCAATTTCGAATTCTTTTTAGGTTCTAGTTTTTTAAATGTAAATTTGACTTCTTGCAAGGTCCCAACATTTCAATTTTATCGTTCACAGTTTAATTTTAAATTCATTCTTTTCAAATTCGAATCTGTTCTATTTCAATTCTTATTATTGCTGCAATTTTCCTAATAACTAACAGAAATATGTAATTATTTAAAAACTTTATGTCTAATTCCATGGCATTATTTGAATTGTTGTGTTTATCTCAAGCTTTAGCACAGCTGTCTATCACAATTTGTAGTTAAGACTGCATCCTCCTCTATAATTAACTCTGTAAGCTAAAATTATTTACATTTTAAATTTGTCTTGCCACGAGACTGAGTGTATCCAAAGGTACTGCAGACTGACCGTATTGATTCCCGGTACCCCCAAAAATCCAAGGGTCGATCCAAGGTGCCTTAGTTTTTAAAACCACACTCTACGAACAGATTCTTGCAGAGTATATTTCAATGGACAGGCAACCAGACCTAAGTGAACGGGATGGATTCTAGCCCTTGGTCCCTACTGTGGGGGACTCCCAGTACTCATATGTGCCCAGACCTTCAGTAACTAACGTCAGTATCCATTGAGCTGTCAGTGCAGTTAGACCTCCGTAGAAGGTGCGTAATGCGTTTGTTTTTGAAAACAATGGCGGCCATTCTGTTCCGGGGGACCACCAGTCCCCCACAGTAGTGTCTGTGTAAAAGATTTTCCCAAACTTTATTTTCTACTCGCGGTTTGTTTTTTGTTACTTGGATGTATGTGTGTTTGTGTGAGGGTGTATGAGAAGGTTTGACGGGTAGAATTTGACGAAATTTGACGTTTGAAGTTGAAATACTCTTGTAGGTACATTGGTAGTTTGTAGGTACGAATCCCGTCGTTTTTTTGCACAGTGCAACTAATTGCAACCTCGTAGCCAACTATTGCACAATCTCACCACCGACCTGGAACTGTTTGGTAGTGCAACCCTTTCCTTCTAAACTGAATCCAATTATCGCCCTAAGCTCCTTAGTGACCCGGTTCTCAGACTTTTCTCCATAGAATAAATGTAAAAATTCGCAAGCCTTGTGGCATAATTTTTTTTTTATTATTCTTCATTTACTTATTTTTCTTGTTTTTTTTTTCTTTCACAGAATGACTTTCTTTATAACTGACGATGAAATCAGAGCGGAAGTTCAGAGGCAAATGAGAGATGATGGGGACGAGAGTGAAGAGGAAGTCTACAATGATGAACATTTGAGGCAAGAACTGGGGATACCCAGATGAAAATCTGGGGGGAGGTGGTTATGGGGAAGGAGATAGTGTTTTGGAATTCGATCCTGACCGCAGTGACAGAAATTTTATTTTGGGTAAAGATGGAGAATCTATTTGCACAGACACTCCTATTATTAACAGAAATTCCAGAGTTCCATCTAGAAACTTGATTACTCATTTACCTGGGGCTAAAGGAGAAGCTAAAAATGCTGTCCACGAGACAGACTTTTTCTCACTCTTCATAAATGATGAAATGGTTGAGAAAATTGTACTTTGCACGAATGAGAAGATACCAAAATAGCAGAAAAATATACAACCCAAGAGTCTTTCACAGGACCAAGGAATGCATTAAAACTGAAAGCACTGTTTGGTTTATTCTTGTACAGTGGTGCTCTGAGAAAATCCAACCTGAACCTCGAGGATTTGTACTCTCGCAAGTATGGGCCAACAATTTTCCGGTCTGTGATGTCAAAAATGAGATTTGAATTTCTCCTCTATGCTTTGAGATTCGATCTGATGACCACTCGTGATCCCCGAAAGAGAAATGATAAATTCACACCTATCAGAGAATTGTGGAATATATTTTCTGACAATTGCCAGAAGTATTATACCCCATCTGAATATCTGACAGTTGATGAGACATTGCTTAGCTTTAGGGGTAGGTGCCCATTTAAAATGTATATACCTGCAAAAACCTGACAAATACGGGCTGAAAATTATATCCCTTGTTGACGCCAGAACTTTTTATTTTTCGGGTGGAATACCTTACATTGGAAAAGATTCGATCTCTCAAGAAACTGGTGTACTGAAGCCTACTCAGCATGTGCTGAATGTCACACAACATTTGAAAAACACCAACCGCAACATCACAGCAGATAATTGGTTCTGCTCAATTCAGCTTGCAGAAATGCTATCAGAGCGTAAGCTCACGGTGGTTGGAACACTTCGAAAAAATAAGAGAGAAATACCACCTTCATTCATTTCAACAAACGGAATACCTAATATATACCATGCACGACGATGGCGAAATGAATTCTGAGTACAAAAAACCAGAAATAATAGAGTTTTATAATTATACGAAAGGGGGAGTAGACGTCTACGACAAGCTTTGTCACTCATATACTACCAAACGATCATCTCGGCGATGGACCATGAGGTATTTCCATTGCATTCCTGATACAGCTGGAATAAACAGTTATGTGTTGTTCAAACTAAAAGGACATACCTGCACTCGAGCTGATTTCTTGAAGTCACTGGCTTATTCTCTCACGGAACCACACATGAAAGCACGAGTTTACAATAGGAGATTGCCTAAGAGCCTTCGAGCAGGCATTAGAAGTGTACTCGATATTGATGTTGGAGAAGAACGACCATCATCCTCACAAACTTCTCCTGAGCAGCCCAGGAAAAGAAGGAGGTGTGATTTTTGTCCACGGAATAAAGACAGGAAAACGACATTCTCCTGTGAAAATTGCAAGAAGGCCACTTGCACCGAACATTGAAAAACTATTTGCGTGTGTCAAAATTGTCAGGTGAGATTCGACAACTCGGATTGAATTTATTTTTTATATATGTACCTATTCTAGTTTTCTACTCTAGTAGGCTAATTGCCAAGTCAAAAAGACTGAATATTTCCCTGTAGGTAGATAGATTTTCAGAGTTTAAAGAGGCTAAGAGTTTCTTTTTCAGAGTCTATATATTGCCAAAGGATTTTTAAGTGAAATAAAGACTGTCTATTCTAACTGTTGTGTTTATGTTGTTCCTAACCTAAGGAAACTTGAAAAACCCTGGGAAAATGAATGGGGGACTGGGAGTCCCCCAGGGTAGGGAATATGTCCCAGATACTCACCGTAGGGACCGAGGGCTAGCTGTAGGTCTCTCCGAAACATCAGTTAGGGCCGTTGTGGCTCTAGAATACCGAACCCTATCTAGGAGCGGGTAGGGCCTTCTTCCGGGTGACCCGCAAGGGCTCTGCAAAGATTCCAGAAGGGCTCAGCGATGCCCAAAAGTAGTCTATTAATGGCTCAGACGGAAATCACAATAATGTAAATAATCTTGCGTCACAGAATGATAGAAATATTTTAAGCACGTGAGAATACTTATTTTAGATATTCAGTCGACTGCTGAAGGCAAGAGAATATTTTCTGAAAATATTTGTGGGGTGCGAAACTACAACTGATTTCTTTCTTCGTTTAAATATAGCTTCTTCGATGCTCTCAATAGATGAGGCGAAGAAGGTCTAAGGTTTGGCTGCACAGATTTTGTTGTACAATTGATTGATTTAAGATACGCATGACTGCTGTTTTTGCATAAAGTTAAATAATTTTGTATTTTTACATTTTACGTGAATTCTTGGACCGGCCGGATGATTGTACGATTGTGAAGGACTAAGATTAACCATTACGTCTGTGATAGATTTGGCAACTCACTTCGATTATGTTCCAACTGACCGAATCAATCAAGATTCAATAGAGGTAAATGAAAATTTCACTTTAATTCCTTGTATTACATTTCTTCAATTTCTATTTAGATTTAAATTCTACTTTATTAAAACGCGAACTGGGCAAAAAATGGAATTCAGTTTTTATTCAATATTTACTATCTTTAAAAAACATACGTATCGCACATTTTGTCCCGATTAAGCATCATTGCCGAATTATATTTTTAGCACTATTTTATCGAAAAACAAAATTATTTTTTCTTTTTTATGATTATTCCTAAAATAATTGTCCTGTTTGCGGGAAAATGGATTATGGTATTTGTTTACATTATAATTTTAACATTTATGATAATCCGTAGGTTACTGCAAGCACTGAATAATACCATAATGTTAGGTACGAGGCAGTCTCCAAATTCCAAAATAAATACAAATACATCAATGTTAATGTATAAAAAGATAAAAAAGTTTCAAGTTATATATGAAATTATGAATACATAAATGTGGGAAAGGATAAAAATTTGCCGTAGCGAACTTCGTAACCGCTCCGTTCACGAGGCAAGAAAGATGATTATGATATTTATTCTAATGAGATTACATCTCTCTAGAGGGTGAAAAAAACGTTTTTACTTTTAATCGATCAAGGGGTTTATATTATATCTGCCCTATAACGGAAAAACATACGTGAGCGACATTTTGCCGATAAATAAACTTTTCGTATCAGTGGCATCGTGAGAGTGAGCTGCGTCTGACTTTCATAAGTATAATCATAATTTCTAATTATTTATAATAAAGAAGTAATGTTTAAAATTGCAAATATTGAGAAAGTTGACCGAATAAAACAGAAAAATATATGCAAAGTGCTTTGCGGTGAAATTGGCCTGCTACATGTGTTTTAAAGATACTGTTCACTCTTCGCGAATAAGGTGATGTCTTCAAAACAAGTTTATTATAAATTCATGGTTGTTTAAACTGATGTCAAGCAAGAGGTTTAACGCCGACGATGTGCATTCGATAGGTGGGTTCGAATTTCTGCTTTCAAACTCGACTGTTGAAAAACCAGCCGAACTCGGGAGGTGTTTTTTCTGCAGTTTTCCTTTCCCCGGGCCAAACGTTTAGGCGAATTCGAGTACTTCTAATGAAGACGAATGCAGCCGCGGGTTATTCATAACTGGTTGTGATTAAAGTCATACAGTGATTCTAAGCCCGCCTTAATAAATGACAAATTTTCACATCCCCGTACCCTGTGCTTTGGAGTCGTCTAGCGGTATATGTACTCATATTAAAGTACTTAAATGATACTTTAGCAGCGAAGGTGAGCCGTGTATAGACATGTGCTTCATCGGGATTATAAAATAAAAGGCATAGTGGGCGTTGCAGAATATAGTTAGTCGCGGTTTATTATGATTTTTTCAATTTGCTTTCAACTTTCCAGTTGGAGCGAGGAATTAGACAATTAAGATTAACAAAAATAATTGTTTGAATAATGTTTTATCATTCATAGCAATATTATTTAAGAATAATGGTAGAAAGTTGTGGTTTTTTCTAAAATTTTCAAATTTTAGTCCACGCTCTTTTCAATGGCCGTAAATATTGAAAAAAATTGACCTTCAAAAAACAAATTTGACTTTCTTTCGCAGAAGGACACTTTTTAAAATTCTTTTTTGGGATAGTAAAAAAAGAATGATAATAAATTTATAAACCTAAATAGACATATTGTGTAGAATTCATATTGGTTAATCGCAACATTAAATAAGCCACTATAATAGACATCACATAAATTTGCATGTAAAGAACGGATTTACGCATCGTCAGATTTAACGAACTCAGTACATTTTTTTTCTTGAAAGTGACTTATGAAATGCAAATAAAATCTCGTACGAATGTACTTTCTGAATATATTCGCACAAAGATAAGCTTGAAGCAAAAATTATTAGTCTAATAAACGAACGGCATAATTCTTAATTACACTGTAACTACAGTTTGTCCTCTAATTTGAAAAGATGAGGATCGTTTATACTTCGCTATTGTTCTTGGCGGTCATTCTTAATTATATAGGTGAATATAATAATCTACTACATCTAGAATTATTTTTATAACAGTTTTTGGTTTCCCGCAAATAAAAATTTGTCCAGACTGATCCGCATTCTACCCCAATTATTTTCTTTCCAAAGTCTATCTATTTACATATCCGTACATGCAAACGTTCATATGTGCAGGTTGAATTTTAGACGTGCACATATGGTAAACTTCCAACTGTGCAAGAAGAAATCTTAATGTGCACAAATATTCGTGTCGACTATTAACCGAAAAATGGTGAATATTCCCCAAGATTTAATGGGGAAAATTTCCCATGCTATTTTGTAATAATACCCAACATTTCAGGAAATTTCCTGGCCTTTATATAGGAAAGATTCCCCAAAATTCATGGAATATTGCTCACAACTTTGTGAATATTGATACTCATTCTTTCGGGAAACCTCGCTAAACTTTTTTTGAATATCAACGAAAAAGTGGTGAATTTTCCCCAAGATTTGATGGGAAATATTCCATGTGAGGAAAATTCTCCAATATTTTTGGAATACTAAGGAAAAAAGCAAGGGTGAGCTCGAGCGTAGCAATGGAAGAGCCTTGCCTTGAAGGAACCGCCTTGTTGATCACGGTTGCCTCTGTGCCTTGTAAGTATGCTTCGCTTCGCGTCGACTGTTCTCTTTAACACTCGTCGTATAATTTCTGTTGCAAGAGAGACGGTACGTCGCGCCCTGGCGGATTTTCTCCCGAACTACCAGCTCAGAGCGACAAGGAACTGTATCGTGGTGCATAGTACACTACTAGTATACTATCTCTTATCTTATTAATCAAAAACTTTTTTTTTCCAATATCAACTACTCGAAGGGTTATACTTTATTTCCATATATTAAACCTTTCAGGTTAATTAAAAAATGAGCATGTATACGAATTTAGAGTTTTCTGACTCCCTGCGGCTACCTTTCGCCTACATCTTTATGTATTTTTCCCAGATGTGGATTTTCGTTAAATTCTATAGAAAGGTATGATTATTCATAAATGTTTCTGGAAATTCGTAATTTTCTAAAAACTACTATAGAAAATTGAGATTACGTTTTTTTGTAGATTTTGATCATTATATATAGAAAAAGTTTATTTTTCATACAAAATCATCAACTTAGTAATTATTAATTTAAAATCGAAAAAAATTTGAAGTTTTCTATGCCAAACTTTTAAAAAATCTACAATTTTCTATAATCTTCTATGGAAACGAAAGAAAGATATATTTAGAAAAATTTCCCCAAATCTTGGGGAAAACTGTTTTCCCCAACAAAAATGTGGATTTTGCCCCACTGAAAAGTGGGGAAAATTCTCGACATTTTGTTCAGTGTGGTACTTCTTCAACTGTTTGGTTGTAGTTGAGACTCTAGGTGATTGAAAAATTTCCTAAAATATTAAACTGTTTGATACCAATGATTTTCCGAAAAACTCGTAACGCAATAGAGATACCGAATAAAAAACGGAGAATTTTGGATTGAATCGTTTCGGATTTGTCTCATCTGTCTCGAAAAATTCCGCATTATGTGTGTATTAAAGCGCACTACCTACTGTACTAAATAATTTTGAATAAAACCACATTGCCTATATTTCTTTTTACAGAATTAAGTTCACAGTCCAGATCTGACCCCAGTGGCGATCGGCGTGGTACGCCAGACCTGCAGCTCAGTCTTCCCCAACCTTCTTCTTCTTCTAGACGAATTACTCATTCGCCTGACGAGCGCGAGCCTCCTCTACGTGTCAGGTCCAGGTCTCCTCCTGCCACACCTCGTACTGTCGAGACTCCTGATTATCAGGTACTTGGATATAGACTTGGACAACTTGGTCTTATTCGGCTTATTCCCATTATCAATCTGCACCGGCGATTCGAATTTCGAAGATACACATTTCATCCCGATTCGCCAGTTGTACTGCAAGAAAAAAGATTTGCCAAGGCGCCCCTGCCAATCCGAGAACAAATTGTATTAGCAACATCTAATGGTGACGTTTTGGCAATATTGAAGACTACTGGTATTTTTGGTGGACTATACAATCCCATAAGAAGAAGAATCCGGGTGAAAATAAACATAGGAAGCGGCGAGGTAACCGAACTGACCACAGAAGAAATTGACGAAGCCCCAGTGGGCCCCTCTCGTCCAATATACCTGAATTTTAGGGAAGTTGTTGTACAGCAAGATACTCTACTGCTAAACCAATAATTTAATTTAAAATAATGGAAAGCTTTTAGTCAATGGTCCATGGAACAAACCGATACCTAATATATGGTTGGTCGAAAATCCCATCCCTGTGATGTCGCATAGGTCCTATAATCGATTTCCGAAGCAACCTATTGTTATAAAAAATAAAATAGCTTTTTTATCCTATGCACTGTTTTTGGCCTTTTGTTCACGCATTAATCATTTTAAAGTAATTTTTTTGACCTAACTCATGTCTGTGTAGAAGATTATGGTCCACTTCGATGTAGGAATAGGTCAAAATCCATATTTGATCATTTATTTTTTAAAGTGATTACTTTCTTCCGCCTGTTCTTTTTACGATTGAATAGAACTAAGTGATAGCACGAAAGCCCTTCGTTTAACTTAGAAGATAAAAAATTATGCAACTCTTCATCCTTTTACTGTGTAATTTAGCCAAGCAATAACTCAAGAGTACTTTCTTGTTTTTATTTTTAAATTGATAAATGCAAAATTTATGCAACTCTATCTGTGTCAGGTCCAGCGTTTTTCAGAACGCTCCGTTCATTGATAAGGATTTTCTCGTGGATGAGTGCTTTTTAAACACTTCTTTCGCGATTGAATAGAGCTAAGAAATAGCTCTCAATTTTTTTTTAATTGAAAAAAAAGTTATGTAACACTTTCTGAGTCTAAATTGGCGTTTTCGGAGCAAACCATTCCTTTCACAACGTTTTTTTTATCGCAAATGGTTGTTTTTCAAGCACTTCTTTCACTATTTAATGGATATTAGTAATACCTCGAAAGTAATTTATTTATTTTTGGTAAATGCGTTGATGTTGGGCAGTCTTATGGGTCTTCCGAAAACTTTGGGTTTTGGTATTTACGCCCTTATGTCCCGGGACCCTTCAAATCTCAAAAATGTACAACTAAACAAACTTAAAATTTCTGTAGAGCAAATATTTCTATAGCTCATAAGATTTAAATTTTGGTGTTCAAAATAAAAATATTACCATAAAAATATTACCATAAAAACCTTGCATTTTTTTAAATATTAGCCTGCAGCTCTATTTGCTTTCTGCGGAGAAGTGAAAAGAAACTTTTGATGTGTCCCGAACATTGTTCTTTACTTGATTGCACATTTAATTACACTATTTGCATAAGCTAATGGTTATACCGTGTTTTATTACAAATTAAGGCAGTTGTGAAATTTTTGATGTATAAATTCAATCAAATCAGACCGCACATAAATATCATACAAAAGCTGACAGAGTGATAGTTTAGAAATAAATTATTTTCTTAAATTGCTTCTATGTATTTTTCTTTTTTCTATGATTAAAAATGTTGATGATCGTATTTAATTATGCCACACAAGTTAAAATATTGTATTCTTTTTCAGAAATTCCTCTAGTAGAATGGGCAGGAATAAATTCTTGATTCTTTAGAGCTCTAATATTCGAAGAGACGTTTAAAATTGTTATTGAATTTTTTTAGTAAATGAGGAGGATAGTGATAGAAATTGTAGTAGAAAGATCTGCTACAGCTTGAGATAAATAAGAAAATCATTATTTTGCAATGCCATGAGAAAAAAAGTTATAAAAAAATTACATAATTGGCTTTTACCAATTATTTTGTTCACGCTTATTTTCTGTTGATAAAAGAAATTGTCAGTATCAGTGTTAGCCTAGGGTTACTATTTACTATTCGGCACTTTCTACCTGATGCCTTTAAAAGCTTCTTTTCGCGGAGGTTTGTTTTGAATTAATCGATCAATTAATTTGACCAACAAGATAACTAGACTTCGAATGATTAAAAAATAAATTAGCTTCTAATTTCACGAAAGTCCATATCTTATTTGTTCTTAAATTCGTTACTTCAAAGGTTTGTGCAATTTTGAATTATTTGTAGGTTCTAGTTTTTCAAATGTGAATTTGAGTTTTTGCAAAGTCCAAAAATTTCAATTTTCTCGTCCAGAATTTAATTTTAACTTCATCCTTTTCCAAACTCGGATCTTTTCTATTTAAATTCTCATTATTGGGACAGGTTTATAATATGAAGAGTTTTTGAAACATAGAACTCTTAAGTTTGAAATTTTCTCATCAATAAAGGACCATTCTTGATTCCTGAAGTGGTGGTGAAAGTTTCAATTTTGCTGCCATTTTCTTAATAACTAACAGAAATATGTAATCATTTTCAAACTTTATTTCTTATGCCATGGTATTATTTGAATTTTTCTGTTTATCTCAAGCTTCAGCACAGCCTTCTATCACAATTTGTAGTTGAGATTGCATCCTCCTCATAATTAATTCTATAAACTAAACTTATTTACATTTTAAATTTCTCGTGCCACGGGATGAAGTGTATTCAAAGGTACCGCAGAGCGACCGTTCTGATCCCCGGTACCCCCAAGGACCCGAGGGTCGATCAAAGGTGACTTAGTTTTCAGAACGAGACTAAGTGGACGGGATGGATTCTAGCTGTAGGTCTCCCCGAAACAGCAGTTAGGGCCCTCGTGGCTCTAGAATACCGAACCCTATATGCAGTCAGTTAAGTAAGAGCGTGTACAGCATTACCCGCAGTCGGTAAGTGATACAAACCTGAATCTTTTTTTAAATGTAGAGGGAACCTCTGCCTTGGGCGCAATTGTATTAGTAGCGAGTCCAATCACCACCAGCATCAATAATCGCTTGGCATCTGCGAGGCATACTTTCTACCAAATTTTCCGCATATTCGAGGGGAAGTACTTTCCAGATGGGTCGAATTTCTCGAGAGAGCTGCTTTAAAGTGTAGACACGTTTTCCTCGAAGTTTCTGCTTAATGTAGGCCCAGACGTTTTTGATGGGATTAGCATCAGGCGATTGTGAAGGCCAATCAAGTGTGATGATGCGCCCAGGCGAGACGTCTGGCAACGTGCTTTCCGGACAACAGTGGTTTCTTCAGAGTACTTTGCCATTTCAAATTATTTGCAAGCAAATGTTCACGAATACTTACGTGAGATATATCTAACCCTTTTCGCTTCAATTTTGCTTGCCGTTGACGTAAGGATAAGCCAGGATTCCTCGAAAACAAGGCCACGATCAGTTTTTCGTCCTTTTTAGACACTTTCCCTGTTGAACCACGATCTGGAAGGTCGTCGACGTTTTTCGAGTCTTTAAAACGTTGCACCCACTTCTGTACAAATGCCCTCCACTTTTTAATGCATTTGGAAGCCGCTGCATATGACATTTTGTGGCCCTTTAGGGTGCGTGCAAAGGAACACTGCCTCGAAGCGTTTTGCGTACTTAGCACTCATTGCGTTTCACGTGCTTCTCTAACAAAAGATGAATATCGAATGGAATTTTCTCATCAAAGCGTCAAAGGCAGAGGTTCCCTCTACATTTTAAAAAAAGATTCAGGTTTGTATCACTTACCGACCTCGGGTAATGCTGTACACGCTCTTACTTAACTGACTGTAGGAGCGGGTAAGGTCCTCTTCCGGGTGACCCAAAAGGGCTCTGTACAGATTTCAGAAGGGCCCAGCGATGCCCAAAAGTAATCTATCAATGGCAGAGACGGAAATCCCAATAATGTAAAAAATCTTGCATCACAGAGTGATAGAAATATTTTAAGCACGTGAGAATACTTATTTTAGATATTCAATCGACTGCTGAAGGCACGAGAATATTTGCGTGTTGCGAAAGTACATCTGATTTCTTTCTTCGTTTAAATATAGCTTCTTCGATGCTGTCAGTAGATTAGGTAAAGAACGTCTAAGGTTTAGCTGTACAGATTTTGTTGTAAAATGGATTGATACGCATGAGGATGAGGATGATTGGGAAAGATGGGTCTAGAATAGAGAATTAGAATCCGACGATTATATTTATCCGACAATACAAGTGAAAGACTGAGATTAACCATTACGTCTATGATAGATTTGGCAACTCACTTCGATTGTGTTCCAACTGACCGAAAACATGAAAATTTTACTTTAATTCCTTATATTAAATTTCTTCAATTTCTGTTTAAATTTAAATTCTACTGGATGGAATGGTGATGGAAATTAGTTTTCATTGAATATTTACTATCTTTTAAAAACATATGTATCGCACATTTTGTCCTTATTGTAGGGATCGGTAATCTTGAACATAAGATGATGAGATTTCCCGCAAATTAAATGTTAACGGAAGTGGGGACATGGAACAGCAAGGATATGTGTGTGTATGTATGACGTTCACCTAAATCAGTGGTAGCGGAAAATCGATATCATGATGATGCCAAGACTTTGCATATCCAATTGAGCACCAGGTGGAAAGCCATGATTGGGCGAGAAGAAAAACTGTCGCTACGATGAGGTAGTTGGCGAAGGCGACTGGTTCCAGTTGAATTGGCAGAAAATGGGAGAGAGCGCTCGAGAGAGTTGTGCTTCCTGAGTGAAGGAATATTGACAGAGGATAAACAGCAGCAAAAGTGACTCCGGACCTTTAAATTACCATAAAGGTTTTCCTGTGAGCATCTACTTGAACGGGAAAGTGAAGCTGAGCTTTTCCGTGGCGGAAGATTCATATTTCTCCAGCTGACGTGAGAATTATGAACCAACGGATTTTTCAACATAATTTGACTGGATTTAGCCCATCCGGGCCGATGTTATATTTGGCAACAGATCAAACTACGTGGTCTTTCTACGTGGTCATTCTACGTGGTCATACGATTTATCATCAACAGATTTGAAGATTTCTTCATGACGGAAATCGCCATTGCGGAGATCGAGTGCGGAGGGATGTGTGTTTTAGAAAAGGTTAATCAAAACGATTTATTAACGGTAGAAATTTTAATTGAAATCATTTACAACGATTTTAGGAGGGGTAGTTTTATCATACATTAAATCATCGTTATCAGTTTTAGTAAATTCGAATGCGTCATTCATCGAACAAATTTTTTGTGTTTGGCTGATTCACCTCGAATTGCTCGATAGTGGGCATTGAAATTACTCATAACTCGATGATAAGTAGTGAATGTGCGTGATTCATCGTATTTTTATTATTTGCGTACGTTGAAAGGATCCCAGATCATTTTATTAATTTGAAATAAGGATAAAGTCTAAAAGCAAGAAATAATGTACGAATTTGTTGTGTTGATGAGAAAATAGATAACCTTGCATTTATCCTGGGGTTACCATTTGCTTCCCACAAATCCTGGCTTGGAATGTAGACACGGAAAGTTTTGGTAAAGTTGAAGCGTTTGGTTATTTTATCTTGCCTCATCTCTAGAATCGGCAGTGCGCTGATGTCACTTTGGAGCCTAGTGTGCCTAGTTCCCCCTAGTACATCTATTTGATCTCGGCAGGCGGCCCATCGCGTATGCCGCTCTAGCAGTTATCGAAACATGTAGGGGTTGTTCACAGAGCATGAATCATATCGCCGCTGTGGCCGTAGTCCTCATTACACCCGTCAAACCCCTAAATTCTGGCGTTTGTAATCTTTGCAGCCTGCCCTGCATTGTTTTAACTTCCACCCGTGGGCACCAGACCACGGCCGCATATAGGAGCCTTGGTTTAAGGACAGCAGAGTAGAGCCCTAGATCCCACGTCAAACCAAAGGCTCTCCTACACATCTAAAAAGTTATGACAAACTTCCTACATTGGATCTCCAGGTGCTTTGCCCAGTTCAGTTTGCTATCTAGGATTACTCCCAGATATTTAACTGAATCTGAAAACGCCAGCTTCCCACCACAGAATACAGGAGCATCAACTTTCGGCACTTTATAATTTCTCATGAAAATGACCAGGCTGGTCTTTTCCGGATTTACCGAGAGCCCTGAGCTATCGCACCAGAGCTCTACGATGCGCAGCGCCGACCTCGTAAGACCCATCAACGTATCCAGACGAGCCCCCCTGACTAGGATTACAAAGTCATCCGCATAGCCCTCAGTATAATACCCCTCTTTATTAAGTCTTCGAAGGAGGCCGTCCACTACAACGCACCACTGGAGGGGCGACAGGAAACCCCCCTGTGGGCAACCCCATGGCCACATCTCAAAGCCTCTCGACAGATGACTTGTGGAGGAGTGTTGCTGAAAGCTTGCTCTATATCCAAGAAAGTGCCCACCGCATACCCCTTTTGTTCCAACCGCTGCTCCAATTCTGTTACGACAGCATGTTTGTGTGAGTAACAATGGTTTCTAATACTTAAAATATTACGTTCTAATGATGAATAATCAGATTTTTAAAAATATTTTTAACAATTTATTACTAATTATAGCAATTTTCTCTTAGAATATGTTTAGAAAGTCGCGGTTTATTCTGATTTTTTCAAGTTGCTTTGAGCTTTTCAGTCAGTGCCAGGAACTAAACAATTAAGGTTAACAAAAATAATTGTTTGAAAAATGTATGGCAGTTCCGATAGAGGTGTCCCGCCCTTTTCAGTGGCCGTAACTATTAAAAAATAATTGACCTTCAAAAATAAAGATGAAAAACAATTTTGAGTTTCTTTCATAGAAGGACACTTTTTTAAATTCTTTCTTGGGATAAGGAAAAAAAAGAATGGTAATAAATGTATAAACTTACTTATACATATTTTGTAGAATTTACATTATTTTCTTGCAACATTAAATAAGCCATTATAGAAGATATTACATAATTTTTCAATCTGAAAACCCGATTCACGTAAAACATAGGGGAACATGGGGCAAAATGACGATAGGAGCAAAACAGGACAATGGTTATATCCCCTCTGTGGTGTGGCGCCATCTACTGGAAATTGTAGCAACTTCTTTTTCAATCGTTCCGGAAATTTGTTATAATGTTGTGGTTATTTTCCAAGTTATGAGACACATGGATCATTTTCGTGCCCAGTCATAATTTTGACTGATTTTCATCTACACGTGAGTAATACAAATATTTGTTTAATTAAAATCGCTTCAGCACCATTCCGTTGTGTGCTCAATATTCCTCATTTTTCGTTGAGGTGATTTCAGTCGCGAGTATTATATCGATTTTTGAGAGTTGTATTGGAAAAAGTGCCTTGGGAGCAGAATGGGCAGGGGCAAAACGGGACACCGCGCGAGATATAGTAGAGCGCACGTTGCTTTGTCGTGTTGTTATTTATTTTGGTTCATATGCAGCTAAGCGAATTGGACATTTTTGAGGTTACACGGAAACTATACAGTCATATAGTTTACTAGGACTGCATACTTACTGTAATTTTTGTAGCATTCATTATTATTTATTTTTATTTTAGAATGGTACGAAACTATAAAAGAAAAAGCACCAAACAAGAGTGGACCGACGAAACACTGCGAGAAGCAGTAGACTCTCTAATTTCTGAGAAATTCACCTTTCGAAAAGCAGCAGATATATTTGATATTCTTCGGTCGACGTTAGCGCATCAATTACATCATTCAATTAGAGTCATGATTTTCTGGACTTACAATACACGAACTTTAGAAACTCGCATACGAACTTGCAGATCTCAACATCCATTTGTAAAGGACAAGAAAGCTGGAATTGTATGGGTCCATGGATTTTTTAAACGTCGCCCCAACATTTCTTTGAGAAAACCAGAAGCAACTTCAGCTGCTAGAGTGATGTGTTTCAATTCAATTCCGTTAGTTGAATGAAATTTGTATCTTGTCTTTTTATGTTTCTAGGCCTCACCCTCAACCCTAAAGATCATACGAATATCATTTCAAAAAAAGGACGTCGACAAGTTGGCAGTCTGACATCAGCTGAGAGAGCCGAGGCCGTCACAGCTGAAATTTGCTTTTCTGTTGCTGGAACATACGTTCCTCCCATGTTCATTTTCCCTCGAAAAAAACGCAAGCAAGTTTTTGTCTTAGGTCTTTGTCTTAGGAAAAGTTTGGCTCATTTTGGACGGGCATTCAACGCACACAAAAAATATTGCATTGATTAAACTGGCTCGTCAAAATGGCGTGATATTACTCTGCTTACCCCCGCACTGCTCGCACAAGATGCAACTTTTGGACTTCAGTTTCATGAAACCTCTGAGTAAATATTACGAGGACGTAGCACAGAAATTTTTGCGTCAAAATTCAGGAAAGGTCGTCACTCTTGCTCAAATTTCAACACTGTTCGGCGCAGCTTACATGCAAGCGGCTACCATGAACACGCCTGTCAACGGATTTAGAAAAACAGGAATTTCTCCAATTGACAGAAATGTTTTCACCGAAGTCGACTTCCTGCCTGCATCTACTACTGACATCAACCATTTCGAAAAACGAGCAACTCATTCTGCCGCGCTCCCCGTTCCAATTGTGCCTGCTCCAACGTCAGTACTTGCGATGCCCAAGACCTTCAATCTGACCTTGGCACCAGCGGTGCCTGCGACTTTCACGTCGAACCCGGCTCAGTTTCTAACGGCGCCCAGAACACCGAATCCATCGAAGTCTATGACCGCGGATTCGACTTTTCAAAAAACGCCAGAAATGATTTTTCCGATTCCTAAAATAGACCAAACCATAAAAATAGTAAGCAGAAAAAGAGGCACGACACGCAAAAATATACGAAAACCGAAAGCGAAATCAGTACACCCAGGTGAATCTTATTCCTTTAAAACTCAGCCGAAATCGATGATCGCGAATGTTATTACTGTCACGACCATTCGATTGAGCAGTGGGTCCAAAGCAGTTTGTACGACGATTGGGGGCGTAGATTTCGACAGAGAGGGCGGAGACGGAATTCATGTCTGCGCATTTTGTAAGGCCTGATTTTGGTCATTTTTATAGAAAAAATGGAAAATAAAAGTTGTTACAACAAGTTCTTGTAACTGTAATACATATTTGTTTAGTCTGTTTTAATTAATTTTGTTCATAGGGAATTTTATTTTTCATTTAACAAAGCGTCCCGTTTTGCCCCGTGTAGGGGGCAAAACGGGACAAAAAACTTTTTTTCAAAAATCAAGGACAAAAAGTAGAACGTGGCATAATTTCGAAGGGAAAAAAATTGTTTTTAGTACATTATTAGTTGTTTGAGACACCTACTTAGTGTTCATTGCAGAAAAAAAGTATTTTAGTATGCGAAAAAATAATCTGAAAGCAAAATCGTCCCGTTTTGCCTTATGTTCCCCTACAAGATTATATAAAGTGCATCGTCACATTTAACGAACTCAGTAAATTTTTTTTTCCTTGAAACTGACTTGTGAATTGTAAATAGAATCCCGTACGAATGAACATTCTAAATATAATCTCACAAACATAAGCTTGACGCAATAATCAGCCTAATAAACGAACGGCATAATTCTTAGTTACACTGTTAACTGCAGTTTGTCCTTTAATTTGAAAAGATGAGGATCGTTTATCATATGTTCTTGTTTATAGCGGTTATTCTTAAATATATAGGTAAATATAATAATCTATTACATCTATGATTAATTTTAAAGCATTTTTTGGTTTCCCAGAAATAAAAATTTCTCAAATTTGATCCGCATCCTACCCGAATTGCTTTCCTTCCAAAGTCTATCTATTTACATATGCATACATGCAAACGTTCATATGTGCAGTAATGAAAAAAGCCAGGGTGAGCTCGACCGTAGCAATGAAAGAGCCTCGCCCTGAAGAAACCGCTTTGTTAATCACGGTTGCCTCTGCGTCATTTCCTTTGCGAGAGAGGCAGCACGTCGTGCCCTGGCGGAATTTCTCCTGAACTACCAGCTCAGAGCGACAAGAAACTGTATCGTGGTGCATAGCATACTACTTGTATACTATCTCTTAACTGACCAATCAAAAACTTTTTTTCTTTCCAGTATCAACTAGCCAAAGGGTTTCACTTTATTTCCACAATTCACATCTTTCAGGTTTATTTAAAACTGAGCATCTATACGAATTTAGAGCTTTCTGATTCCCTGCGGGCATTTCCGGTATATTCCATAGAAAGGTATAATTATTTATAAATGTTTCTAGAAATTCGTAATTTTCTAAAAACTACTATAAAAAATTAAGATTACGTTTTTTTGTAGATTTTTCTCATTATTTTTAGAAAAAGTTTATTTTTCATACAAAAACAAAAAAGGTGTAAAATTATCCAAAATATTGTGCTAGTTTATCAAATATTTTTGGGCACAATATCTTCCTGGACAGACGGTAATAATTCAAGAAGTTTTAGAGAATTTACCTAATCTATATGGAAAATCAAACATTATTTTTGGAACGATTCCCTACATTCAGTAGGAATCATTCACTTCCCAAAATTGTGAGGAATATTCCCAAACTTTTGTATAAATTGCCATAAGTTTCGGGAATTTTTCCCAAAAATTGTAGGTATTATCTAATTTCCTAAATTTTAGGGAATTTTTCCCAATTCTTTAGTGATATATAAGAACTTTTAGAAAAATTTGCTCAGATCTTGGGTAAAATTATTTTCCACCAACGAAAATGTGGATTTTTCCCCACTGAGAAGTGGGGGAAATTCACCATATTTTTTACAGTGCGGTATTCTCAACTGTTTCGTTGTAACTTAGACTCTAGGTGATTGAAAAATTTCCTAAAATATTAATCTGGTTGGCACCAATGATTTTCCGAGCAACTTGCTACGCAACAGAGAATACATATGAAATGAAAAACGGAGAATTTTTGATTGGCTGGTTTCGGATTTGTCTTATCCGTCTCCAAAAATTCCGTCATGTCTGTGTGTACTCAATAATTTTAAATAAAACCATATTGCCTATATTTCCTTTTGCAGAATTCAGTTCACAGTCCGGCTCTAACCCCAATGACGATCGGCGTGGTACTTCTCACCTGCAACTCAGACTTTCCCAACCTTCTTCTTCTTCTAGTCGTATAACTCATTCACCTGACGAGCCCGAGCCTCCTGTACGTGCCAGGTCCAGGTCTCCTCCTGCCATACGTCGTCATGCCGGGACTCCTGCTTATCAGGTACTTGGATATGGACTTGGACAACTTGGACTTATACGGCTAATTCCCCTTGCCAATCCTCACCGGCGATTCGAATTTCGAAGATACACATTTCACCCGGAATCACCTGTTCTACTACAAGAAAGAAGAGTTGCCAGGAAGCCCCTGCCAGTACTAGAACAAATTGTGTTAGCAACATTTAATGGTGACGTTTTTGCAATATTGAAGGCTGGTGGTATTTTTGGTGGATTATTTAATCCCATCAGAAGAACTTTTCGGGTGAAAATAAACATAGGAAGCGGCGAGGTAACGGATTTGACCCCAGAAGAAATTGACGAAGCCCCAGTAGGCCCCGCTCGCCCAATATACATGCATTTTAGGGAAGTAGTTGTACAGCATGATTCCCTACAGCTAAACCAATAATTCAATTTTAAATAATGTAAAGCTTTTAATCAATGGCCCATGAAACAAACCAATACCTAAGACATCGTTAGTCGGAAATCCAACCCCCATGATGTCGCATAGATCCTATAATCGACTTTCGCAGCAGCCTATTGTTATAAATAATAAAATACCTTTTTTATCTTATACACTTTTTTTGGCCTTCTGTTCACTTATTATTAGTTTCATAGTCATTTTGTTGACCTAACTCATATCTGTGTGGATGATTATGGTCCACTTTGATTTAGAAATAGGTCAAAATCCATGTTTGGTCATTTATTTTTTGAAGTGATTACTTCCTTCTGCCAGTTTTTTTTACGATTCAATAGAGCTATGTAATAGCTCGAAAGAACAAACCGTTCCTTCCACAAGGTTTTTTCTCGCATCTGGTTGTTTTTTGAACGCTCCTTTCAATGTTTAATGGAGGTTAGTAATACCTCTAAAGTAATTTTTTTTTGTAAGCGCGTTAATGTTAGACTGCCTCCCATGTCACCTCCCAAAAACCTCCCCTCATCCAACGAAGGAAACGCGCCTTTGAGATCCACAAAAAACGCGTACACTCTCGACCCTTTCTTCGCTAATTCTCTATCCACCACATGCTGCGGAATGCAGATATTGTCGATAGTACTCCTACCCGCCCTAAAGCCCGCCTGCGTCTCCGGCAATATTCTTTTTCTAATTTTCCTACCTATCCCTATCTCCTTTCTTATTCAGTGGCTCTACTAACCCCTCTCTCGACCCTCCTGGAAATCCATCACCCCTCTATACCATTCCTCTAGTACATTCCTAACCCCCCTTATAATTCTCCCACTAGTCCTTCCTTTCTTCTTCACTCTGACCGCATACTGGAGTCTCCACTTATACCCCCTTGGCAGCTTTGGTTCTAATCTATCCCATTTCTTCCCCTCTATCCACGTCTCTACCAGTCGCGCTACATCCAATTCCTGAATATACCTCCAGAACTCATCTTTTTTCTTTGCCCCTACTACGTTCCAGTACAGCAACTTCACTACTGCGTCACCCTACTTTACCCTTGGGCCCCCTACTTCCTACGAAAAAAATTCCCCTGCATTTCCTTCAGCACCTCTTTCTCCTCGTCCCACACGCACATTTTCTCGTCTACTTTTATTTTCCGATACCCTTCCTTCGCCGCTCTCCCTTCACTCCTCTCGCCCCTAGCCCTGTCGTTCAGCATTCTTCGCACCTCCCCTTATTCTTCATCCTATTTCTATTTCGCATTAACCCAACTTCTCTTCCCAGCTCTTCAACTCCACAACCGCCACTTCCTTCTTCTTTCTCCCCTCCAGCCTAACTTTCCCTACCTTGCCTGTAACCCACCCTATGCTCTGTAGCAGCGCTTCCACGCCCTCTCATTCTTCCCCGCTCTTTAGCTTCAACCCTCTTATCAAAATATTATTTTTCCTGTCTGCCTTCTCTTTTCTCTCCATTCTAAACTCCATTGCCCTTATCCTTTCCCTATCCACCCTCTCCTCCTTTTCATTCCTACGCTCTCCCACTTTCTCTTCTATCATATTCTCTACCCTCTCCCAAATACACTTCTTCTCGCCCTCCCCCCTGTCACCTACTTCCATTTCCGACCTGCCCTCCACCTTCTTGAGCCTTTTTTCCGTCCTTCCCTTCCACACTCAAATCTCCTCTTCCATCTGCATCATTTTAGCTTCTTTTTCTTTCCTTACCGATACCACCTCTCTCTCCAATCCTTCTACCTTGGCCATCAGCTCTTTCACCTCCTTTTCCCATTTTGCATCTCTGATTCTAAAGTCCTCCCTCATACCTTCCATCTGCTCTTTAGTCCCCCTTACGTCATCCCTCAGTCCTCTGATTTCTCCTACCAGCATCCCGAAAGCCTGGGTAATTTATAGTAAGTTACCATATAAACCTGTAAAATTACCATGAATGACCGAAAATTTTCATAAATTTCCGGAAATTCATGGAAATTAAAAAAAATGAATTTTGGGTAATTTATGGTGAGTTACCATATTTACCTTAAAATTACCATAAATTACCGAAAATTTTCTTAAATTTCCGGAAAAATATGAGAATTATAAAAGATGAATTTTGGGTAATTTATGCTAAGTTACGATATTTACCTGTAAAATTACGATTTATGACCAAAAATTTCGATAGGTTTCCGAAAATTTATAGACATTTTGAAATTGAATTTTGGGCAATTTATGGTAAGTTACCATAAATCACCTCTAATATTACCATAAATTAAGTTATCATAAATATCATGCTTCTTTATTCCAAATTTAATATGGACTGAAATCATGACTGTATTTCGAGAAATGTCTGAAATCATCCATTTGTTATAAAAATATCGTATGCGTCAAGGGGGAGAGGCTTTTTTTCTCCCGCTAGGTGCATAATATACTATTATCATTATCGTCTTGTTAGGCTGTTCCATTTAAATTGCGTAGCACTGCGGTAAAACTGATTGTACTATGCCTTTATTTAAAAGCCTGGTAAAACAGAGATCTATATACGGATCACCCTCGGTGATAAATTATTATGTGAGTCCTTTAGCATGAGTTTAGGATATTTGGCCAGGGGGAGGAAAACTGCAGGAAATCGCCTTCCTCAGCGTCAGATCTCCCGCTCGACATTAGTTAAAACGCAGCGAATACACAACCTGTTCGTACGTCGCAGATGGTCACCCTGCTGGAAGTAAAAAGACAGAGATCCTATCCTTTTGAATCATTTTGAATCTTTATGATCGAAATAGATAGAGAAAATGTACCCCATCTGTCTATCAATCTAAACTCCTGTCATCTTTTTCAATCTTCTTTTCCCTATCTCTTCTTATCCTCGATCTATCCGCGTCAATCTTTTTCTATCTTTTTGTCTATATAAATTCACGTCTTTCTTTTC
>CAKNYM010020103.1:22991-41841 GCA_932195095.1 Andricus curvator
TATAAATTCACGTCTTTCTTTTCCAATCTCCTTTTCTCTATCTCATCCTATCCTGCTTCTATGAACGACAATCTTTTTCTATCTCTCAATCAATCTAAAATCCCTTCATCTTTTTCAATCTTCTTTTCCCTATCTCTTCTTATCCTCGATCTGTCCACGTCAATCTTTTTCTATCTTTTTGTCTATATAAATTTACTTCTTTCTTTTCCACTCTCCTTTTCTCGATCTCATCCTATCCTGCTTCTATGAACGACAATCTTTTTCTATCTCTATCAATCTAAACTACTGTTATCTTTTTCAATCTCCAATTCTATGGCTTTTGTCAGTTCTTATCTTTGCATCTTTCTCTCGCAAAGGATAACGCATCGCACGATCTTCGTAGACACCATTTTTGTAGCACCAACTACATCCACAGTACCCATTGTACTGGAGCCTATTCTGTAAAATTAGTCGAGCTACAGAGTCAACTGGGCAGCATGAATAAACAATGTTTAACGTTATAGGCGATGACATAGAGAAGAGGAGATTCAAAAACGATAGACAGGAATTCAGATCAACAGAGATAGAAAAACTTCGACTTTAATAGATTCAGGATAAGATGAGAAAGAGAATAGAGGATGGATAAAGATAGACGTGAATTTAGGTTGAAAAATAGATAGAAAATGATAGACATGATATAGGGAAGATGAGATTAGAAAAGATAGACGGGAATTTCTATTGAAAGAGAGATAGGAAAATATTGACGAGTATAGATAAAGGACAAGATTAGATAAAATAAGAGGGGGTTGAAAAAGATTGACGAAACTTTAGATTGACAGAGATATGGAAAAAGATTGACGTGGACAGATGAAGGATAGGATGTGATAGAGAAGAGGGTATGAAAAAAATAGACGTAAATTCAGATTGAAAAATAGATAGAAAAAGATTAACGTTGATAGATGTATGATACAATAAGATAGGGAAGAGGAGATTGAAAAATATGGATGGAAATTTAGATAGAGAAGAGGGGATTGTATAAGATAAACGTGAATTTAGATTGAAAAATAGATATAAAAAGATTGACGTTGATAGATGTGTGATACAATGAGATAGGGAAGAGGATATTGAAAAAGATAGATGGAAATGTAGATTAATTTGGGAATAGACAAATATTGACGTGGATAGATGAAGGATAGGATGAGATAGAGAAGGGGATATTAAAAGAGATAGAAGTGAATTCATATCGAAAAATAGATAGAAAAAGATAGACGTTGATAGATGTATGATACAATGAGATAGGGAAGAGATAGACAAATATTGACGTGGATAGATAAAGGATAGGATGAGATAGAGAAGAAGCTATTGAAAAAGATAGACGTGAATTCAGATTGGAAAATAGATAGGAAGAGATTGACGTTGATAAACGTAGAAGAAGATGAAATAAAGAAAAGGAGATTGAAAAAGATGGACGGGAATTTAGATTGACAGTGAGATAAAAAAAAGTTGATATGAATAAATAATGGATAGGGCGAGATAGAAAAGACGGTGTTTAAAAAGATAGACGTGGATTCATATTGACGAAGAGTGTTTAAAAAGATAGACGTGAATTCATATTGACGAAGAGATAGAATGGGATACATTCTTTCTATCTCTTTCTATCATAAAGATTCAAAATTATTCCAAAAGATAGGATCTATACCTTTTTAATTCCAGCAGGGTGACGCTAGGTGGCTGAGGGTAAAACTAACCAACAAGTGAAATCAGTCTTCGGGCCTATAAGTAGAGGCCTAGAAAACCGTTTTCATCCAAGTTCATCACAGTTGTCGACTGTGAGATAGAGAAATTAATTTTAATTATGTAGGTATATAAGCATGGACGTCACGTTGTCTTTCTGATACGTGGTCAAAGTCGAATTTATTTTTTTAATGAATTGTTTAGCTTTTCGATGGACTCCCTAATTTTGAGGGATAGAAACAGATAAGAGTCCTCGGTCACGAAGGATACAGAAAGAGATTGAAAAAGATTGAAATACGTAATAGATAGATAGACTAAGGGATAGAAAAAGATAAGAGTCTTCGGTCACTATGAATAAAGAAAGTGATTGAAATAGATTAAAATTTGTAATAGATAGATAGACGAAGGGATAGAAAAAGATAAGAGTCCTTCGTGACGAAGGATAGAGAAAACGATGGAAAGTTATTGAGATTAGGGATAAGAAAAGATAGCGTTTTAGTGATGCAAAGTGACCCATTGAGAGAGATAGAATTGTTCTATCTTTTCCTATCCCCAAATTTCTATCTTTTTCAATCTTTTTACTTCCAGCAGGGCACCCATCCAAGTGTTATTATATGACAGGGCACTTTGGTGTCCGTGGATTATGTTATTAAATACTAGTGCTTGTATCATTGCAAAATGTGTTAAGATCTTTATTTTAGTACCTCATAATAAGTTCCATGTTATATTATTTTAAGCGAGAGTGAAAAAATATTATGTACCCGAAAAATCGCTTTACCAGATGTCCACACATGCCTGAGGCAAGTTTTGGAGTCACGTAGGAAATAAATAATGAACTATTTTAAAATTTATGTTTAAGAATGCTAAAGCTAGACTGGAAAAGTACAATTTTTATCATTAATTTTTTTACTTAAATGCAATATACACTACATATGAACTCAAATATGAGTGTCTTAGAAAATATTTTTGAGGTTACGTCGATACATAAACAACCGTCGTGTAGGCAACCATAGGAATGGAATTTTTTTGAATTTTCAAAAGTTTATCTAATTGATGCTGAGGATCAATTATTATTCCTAAATAAAATAAAAGAATGCAATTAAATTTTCACAAATGTCGGATACTTTCCAGACAGACATCGTGTGTTTGATCATACAGGCGATATTTCTTTGGGGTCGCTAAATCCAAATCTGGAGTCAAATTGGCTTCATCTTGTCAGATGTTTTCAAAAAACAATAAAGCATGCGGAATATGACGTTCAGGAACTTCGAGCGGGTGCGCAGCAAGAACCAATCACCGCTCATTGTAGGCGACGGAAATAATTTTTTCAATATAATAACCTCAAAAGATAAGGTTCAATCTTTAATTTTAGCCACATTAGAAGTTTCCAGAATGTCAGATTCCCACGCTGATAATTAAATGTTTAAATAAATTTTTTTAACAATTTATTATTATTAATATTATTATATTATTATTAACGGCCATGCCACGCTGAAAAAACCAGTTCTCGTCAGATGACTGAAGTTAAGCAGCGTTGGGCACGGTTAGTACTTGGATGAGTGACCATTCGAGAATACTGTGTGCTGTTGGCATATTATGGGTGTGGTGAGCCCAAACTTGTAGTTATTTATAACTATAAGACAACTATCCACCTAGAAACACTACCCGAATACATATTTTGTGGAATTCATATTGGTTCCTTACAACATTTAGTAAGAAATTAAATATAATCTCACAAAGATAAACTTGAGGCTATAATTAGTCTAATAAACATACGGCGAAATTCTCAGTTACACTACTAACTACAGTTTGTCCTCTAATTTGAAAAGATGATCGTTTATAATCTGTTCTTGTTTCTGGCGGTTATTCTTAATCTAATACATCCATAATTAATTTTAAAACATCTATTGGTTTTCCGAAAATGAAAATTTGTCCAATTTTATCCACATTCTACCCCAATTGCTTTCTCTCGAAAGTCTTTTTATTTACATATGCGTACGTGTAAGCTTCCATATGTGTACGCCGAAATTTAGAGGTGCACAGATGGTGCACATATGGTACCCTCCCAACTATACGCGTGCAGAGCTGGTACACCTCCAACTTTGCACGATAAAATTTAGGATTGTACTCTCCCAACTGTTTCGTTTTAATTTAGACTCCAGGTGATTGAAAAATTTCCTAAAATATTAAACTGTTTGGCACCAATGATTTTCCGAACAACTCGTAACACATCAGAGAATTATCTGCTTCAGCATACCATAGGAAGCACACGTCGGATACATGTCGGATAACAAACGGAGAATTTCGGATTGACTGATTTCGGATTTGTTTCATCCGTAATCCAAAAATTCCGCCGCATGTGTGTAAGAAAGCGCAACACCTTCTGCACTAAATGATTTCAAATAAAACCATATTGCTTCTATTTATTTTTGCAGAATTAAGTTCACGGTCCGGCTCTAACCCTAATAGCGATCGGCGTGGTACTTCTCACCTGCAACTCAGACTTTCCCAACCTTCTTCTTCTTCTAGTCGTATAACTCATTCGCCTGACGAGCCCGAGCCTCCTCTACGTGCCAGGTCCAGGTCTCCTCCTGCCATACGTCGTCCTGCCGGGACTCCTCATTATCAGGTACTTGGATATGGACTTGGACAACTTGGACATATTCGGCTTATTCCCCTTGTCAATCCGCACCGGCGATTCGAATTTCGAAGATACACATTTCATCCGGAATCACCAGTTCTACTTCAAGAAAGAAGAGTTGCCAGGAAGCCCCTGCCAGTACTAGAAGAAATTGTGTTAGCAACATCTAATGGTGACGTTTTTGCAATATTGAAGACTGGTGGTATTTTTGGTGGACTATTCAATCCCATAAGAAGAACTTTCCGGGTGAAAATAAACATTGGAAGCGGCGAGGTAACGGATTTAACCCCAGAAGAAAGTGACGAAGCCCCAGTAGGCCCCGCTCGCCCAATATACCTGTATTTTAGGGAAGTTTTTGTAAAGCACGATTCTCTACAGCTAAACCAATAATTCAGTTTAAAATAATAGAAAACTTTTAGAAAATGGCGCATGAAACAAACCGATACCTAATATATGGTTGGTCGAAAATCCGACCCCTATGACGCCGCAGAGGTCCTATACTCGACTTTTCAAGCAACCTATTGTTTTAAAAATAAAATAGCTTTTTTATCCTATACACTTATTTTTAGCCTTTTATTCACTCATTATTAGTTTCAAAGTAATTTTGTTGACCTAACTCATGTCTATGTCTGCTCGGTGGGTTCCTGTCACCACTACGTACCGCGTCCCCAGGTTGAGGATAGAGGAACGGCCCGTAAGGCTGAACAGCCCCTTAGGTTAACTGCGAATACAAGAATAAGCAGTCGCGGACAGCCAAAAGGAACCCGTCGTGGCTGTGTTGAGCCCACACTGGTAAAAAATAGGTACACGAAAACCATGGCTTGGTAGGACTCACCCATTCGCGTTCATACTCAATGGGTGGGTTCTGGCAAGCCGAGGTGCAGCGTATATCCACCTAGGAACACTACCGGAACCAAAACTAAAAATCTTGTACGGGAAAAATCCTGCTGCCTCATTGGACACCGCAGCGATGACACTGCCCGCAAGGGATGTGTGGAATGATTCGCCTGTATAGGACCAATGGGGTACTGATGCCAGTAGGCGCGCTGCCTTGCAGGGGGATGTTAGGATACGAGGATGAAACTGTAATATGTCTGACGACAAGTTGACACGGTCCTTGTCAAAGTCGGAAAGCTCCCATACTTAGACCCAGAGAGGTATGGGGGTTATCACTGCTGGGACGGTGGACTCACCTACGATCGGAATAGGATCCTAACGTGCCGATTTCCACGAAATTATCATGGCTAACTTGCAACAACAAAAAACTACAGTAAAATATCTAAAGGCGGGAACTCTGAACGCGCGTAGTCTAAATACTGGCGGATTAAGCGAACTCATTGAGATAGCAAAGACATACGATACTGACTTAATAGCACTTCGAAAACCGGCTGGCCGGGCGTTTATGCATCAATTTCCAAGGATAACTATACTTTTCATTATGGGGGAGCTAAGGGGCGCACACTGGGAACCGGTTTTCTCATTAATGAACGAATTTCGCAAGCGTTTATCGACATGCAATTCATTAACGATCGGTTATCATACATTGTACTAAAGGGTATTTTCAGCACACAGGTGTTAATCAACGTGCACTGCCCCACCGAGGACAAAGACGAAGACACTAAAGATCTTTTTTACGAAACAATCGAACAGGTTTTTGACAAGTTCTCAACGCATGACGCAAAAATAGTATTGGGAGATTTCAACGCGAAAATTGGAAAAGAACCGATGTATAGGCCTACAATAGGGTCGGAAAGTTTGCATGACGTCAGTAATGATAATGGAACAAGAGTAATAAACTTTGCAGCTTCAAAGAACCTCGTTGTCAAAAGCACATATTTCAAGCATAAAAATATACATAAGGCCACCTGGACATCACCAGATGGTATCACTCACAATCAGATTGATCACGTTCTAATTGACAGAAGACGTCATACAAACATTCTCGATATAATATCGTACAGGGGAGCGGATTTAAATTCAGACCACTTTCTCGTGATAGCAAAACTAAGATCTCGGCTAGCGTTAAGTAAGAAAACAAGCCACACAGAGCCAACAGTTCGTTTCAATATAGATAAGTTTAAAACACCAACAGAAACATTAAATTATCAAGTTAAGATTTCCAATAGTTTCGACGCTCTCCAAGAACAGAGAGACGATAACGATAATTACGAGGAGGACTCGGAAACCCTGTGAAGCAATATGAAAAAGGCGATAAAGACAGCCGCGAAAGTTTCTATAGGTTAAAAGAAAGTAACAAAAAGCAAACCATGGTTTGACTATGAGGGATCGTCCATATATTACGTAAGACGTTTTTCTTTTGTTTATATCGTTGTGTCCTTTTCATCTTCACAGCAATTTTATCCTCGTCTCTATTTAAACAAAAGAAAAACGTCTTACTTAATATATGGACGATCCCAGAGTGCAAACTTTGGTTTGAAAAACGTCGGAAGGCCAAACTAATTAGTTTACAAAATAAGTACGATCAAACACATAAGAAGTATCTCGAAATTAGTAAAAGTACAAATAGGCTTTATAGATCCAAGAAAAGGGAGTGGGAAAAAAATAAAATACTAGCAATAGAAACGCATAATAAACAAAATAACCCGCGTGAGATGTACAGGGGAATCAATTTTATAAGGAAAGGCTTCCAAAGTAGAACGGAAGTAATGAGGGACGAAAATGGCAATCGAGTAGCCGATGCGACAGAGAGATTGAATTTATGGAAAAACTACTTCGATAAGCTATTAAATGTACGCGAAGTCCCCGTTGAAGGTAATCTCGGTGAAATCCACACTGCCGATCTATTACTTGATGATTCTACTGAGGCCCTTGCCTCAAAAGGCAAATTTGTAAATTAATACGCGCAGTTTGGAAAACAGAACGCATTCCGGAGGAATGGAATACCTCTATTAATATTCCCATCTTTAAAGAAGGCGATAAAACGAACTGTAGCAATTATCGGGGAATTTCAATTGTCCCTTTGTGCTACAAGATCCTGTCTAATGTTATCCTAAGTAGACTAACTCCTTTTGCCGAGGAAATCATTGGGGATTACCAGTGTGGATTCCGCCGAAACCGATCTACAAGCGATCAAATGTTTACAATTAGACAACTGTTAGAAAAGAAATGGGAATTTAAGGAAGTAGTACATCAGCTAATTATCGATTTCAAAAAAGCTTACGACTCTATTATACGCGCACGAATGTACTGGATCCTAGAGTTCTTGGGTGTACCAAGAAAATTAGTTAGACTTATCGAAATTTGCTTAAGCGGCAGTAGGAGTAGAATACGTGTAAACGGAAGTTTATCTGAAGAGTTTTCGATCCGCGATGGCCTGAAACAGGGCGATGCACTTTCGTGCGCCCTTTTCAACTTAGTTTTAGAATACGTGGTCAGACAAGTACAAGCGAATCCGATCGGTGCTACCCTCAATGGGATAATACAAATTCTTGGGTATGCGGATGATCTCGACTTACTAGGGGATGATAAAGAAACCGTAGCTAAAAATGCAGAAATCTTGATCACAAATGCCAAATATATTGGTTTGGAAGTTAGCGAATTGAAGACAAAATATATGACCGTCGTCAGATCCGAACAAAGTAATGTAGGCAGGGACTTAATGGCCGGAAGTATGAAATTCGAAAGGTTAACGGGTTTAAATACCTCGGGTCTATTATAACTAGCGAAAAATAACGTTAAAACGGAAACCAACGTGCGGCTGCACGCTGGTAATGGGTGCTATTATGCAGCAAACACGCTACTAAAATAACGATCGCTATCTAGAAACATCAAAGTAAGAATTTACAAAGCGATAATAATGCCGGTCGTCATGTACTGGTGTGAAAAGTGGGCGCTGACGAAGGGAGAGGAGAATAGGTTTAGGGTTTTTGAAAATAAAGTACTTAGAAAAATCTATGGTTCAAAGAGGGACGAAGAGACTGGTGAATGGAGAAAACTGCATAATGATGAGCTGCATGCTCTCTACGGGTCAGCAAATATTAATAGAGTAGTAAAAGCGCGTAAATTAAGATGGGCGGGGCATGTAGCAAGAATGGGCAATGGAAGAACAGTGGCGCAAGTTTCAAGAGGGAAACCGACTGGTAAGAGACCTCTAGGCAGACTGAGAAACAGATGGGAGAAAAATGTAAGGGATGATCTAAAAGAACTAGGACATGATTAATTAAACTGGATGGAGGATGCACAGGATAGAGATGCGTGGCGGTTTCGGGTAGATGAAGCAATGAACTTTCGAGTTCGAATTGCTAATCGGTAATAATAATAACTCATGTCTATGTAGATTGTCATGGTCCACTTCGATTTATGAATGGGTCAAAATCCATGTTTGGTCATTCATTTTTGAAAGTGATGACTTCCTTTCGCCTATTCTTTTCACGATTCAATTCCTAAGATTTAAAGTAGGCATCGGTAATCGCAAATATAGAATGATAAGATTTCCCGCAAATTAAATGTTAACGGAATTGGGGCATGTAACAGCGGGGATATGTATGATGGGTGTGTATATATGACGTTCACCTAATCAGTGGTAGCGGAAAATCGATATCAGGATGATCCCAAGACTTTGCATATCCAATTGAGCACTAGGTGGAAAATCATGATTGGGCGAGAACAAAAACTGTCGTTACGATAAGCTAGTTGAATGTGAAAAGTTTTATTTTTTAATTTATAATGTATCAACAGGATTTTTCGCCAAGTTGTGCTTCATGAGTAAACAAGGATAGACAGAGGATAAAGAGCAACAAAAGTGACTCCGGACCTTGAAATTACCATAAAGGTTTTCCTGTGAGCATCTACTTAAACGGGAAAGTGAAGCTGAGCCTTTCGATGACGGAAGATTCATTTTTCTCCAACTGACGTGAAAATTCTGAACCAACAGAATTTTGAAAATGATGTGACTGGATTTCGCCCATCCGGGTCGATGTTATATTTGGCAACAGATCAATCTTTCTACGTGGTCATACGATTTATCATCAACGGATTTGAGGATTTCTTCATGACGGAAATCGCCATTGCGGAGATCGAGGTATCTCGCAGCTTACTCTATTGAAATTTACAATTTGCAAAGGTGAATGGTGCGGAGGGATGTGTGTTTGAGAAAAGTTTAGTCGATACGATTTATTAACAGTAGAAATTTTAAATGAAATTATTTACAAATTATTATTATTATTATTTAAAAAAAATTATTTACATTATTATTGCAACGATTTTAAAAGGGATAATTGGGTTTTCTTGAGTGTAATACATTTTAGTATCAGTCATTTGGGATCATCTATAGATGTAAAACAGCGGTCAAAGCTCAAATCATTGTAACCAGTTCTAGTAAATTCGAATGCGTGATTCATCGAGGAAATTTGTTGTGTTTGTCTGTGTCACCTGCAAATTGCTCGATGGTGGCCATTCAAATTACTTATAACTCAAGGACAAATGCAGAATGTGCGTGATTCATCGTATTATTATTTGCGTTATTTGTTTTTAGTTGTGTTGATGAGAAAATAGATAACCTTGCATTTACCCGAATATTCGTCTTCTTTGCTTCCATTAAGATTATTGGGGGTTTTCTTATTTTCAGTGATAATTTGAAATCATTCCTAGTATCAGATCCGTTACATTATTAAGCATCATTGCCGGATTATATTCTTAGCACTATTTCATCAAAAAACAAAATTATTTTCTCTCTTCTATTATCATGGATAATGAGATTATATCTCTCCAGAGGACAAAAAACGTTTTTACTGGTGAATCGATCAAGTTGTTTATATTATATCTGCCCTATAACGAAAAAACATAGGTAAGCGACATTTTTTCGATAAATAAATTTTTGGTATCAAGCAAGTTGACAGAATACAATAGAAAAATATATACGAACTGCTTTGCGGTGACATTTGCCTGCTACATGTGTTTCAAAACAGTGTGAATTTCTGTGCATATTTTTGATTGAGGAGGTGATCTTTTCAAAACAAGGATATTATTAATTGAAGGTTCTTTTAACTAATGTCGAGCAAACGGTTTATCGCCGATGATGTGCATTTGAATGTTAAGTTCGAACGTCTGCTTTCAAACTCGACTGTCGAAAAACCAGTCCAACTCAGGAGGTGTTTTTTTCTGCAGTTTTCCTCTCCCCTGGCGAAACATTCAGGCAAATGCGAGTACTTCTAAGGAAGACAGCTGCAGTCGCGGGTCACAACTGGTTGTGATTAAATTCATACAGTGATTCTAAGCCGGCCTTAGTAAATGACAAAATTTTCACAACCCCACACACTGTGATGTGGAGTCTTCTAGCGGTATATGTATTCATATTAGAGGACTTAAATGATACTTTATCAAATAAAAGGCATAGTACAATTGGTTTTAACTGCAGTGCTACGAAACTAAAATGGACCAGCCAATAACAGTACAATGACAATTCATGGTACGAATTAATTCATGGATATAGGTTTTCTCGAGTGAAGAAAACACTAGAAGGGTGGCCGAAGGCCACGGAAAACCTGGAAGACAGGGAATTTTGTTGGCGGGGTAAGTGAGGGTAGAGTCAGGGATTTTGAAAACGAAAATTGCAAAAGTCAAGTCACTTTTTAAAGATAAAGTCTTTTTGGTCATTTCTCTTTTACTAAATTAATCCATGGCTTAACATATATTGAATTCAGGACAATTCTATTGGTAACTTTCCCTGAATCCATAGAATCCATAAAATAAGAATTAAACATTCCTTTTTGAACTTTACCCCCGTAAGTGAGCGTTGTAGCTTCTCAAAAAATGACATAAGTGAAAAATTCGTTTTGCGATTTTTTTGGAGCTAATTATTATTTTTCTGCGGTTTCTATGGGTAAAAATTATTTCTAATACTTAAAATATCACTTTCTACTGATAATTAGATGCTTAAATATATTTTTTAAACAATGTATTATTATTTATAGCAATTTTCTTCAGAATATAGTTAGAAAGTCGCGGTTTATTCTAAATTTTTTAATTTGCTCTCAACTTTTTAGTTAAAGCGAGGAATTAAACAATTAAGGTTAACAAAAATAATTATTTGAACAATGTTTTATAATTTAGCTACAACCGTTTCGATAGGGGTGTCCCGCCCTTTCCAGAGGCTGTAATCATTAAAACAAATTGACCTTTAAAAATGAAGATGAAAAACAATTTTTACTTTCTTTCATAGAAGGACACTTCTTTAAATTATGTTGAAATAATAAAAAAAGAATGGTGATAAATTCATAAACTTAAATATACATATTTTGTAGAATACATTTTTTTCCTTGAAACTGACTTATGAAATGCAAATAGAATCTCGTACGAATGTACTTTCTAAATATAATCTCACAAAGATAAGCTTGAGGCAATAATTAGTCTAGTAAACGAACGGCATAATTCTTAGTTACACTGTTAACTGCAGCTTGTCCTCTTATTTGAAAAGATGAGGATTGTTTATAATATATTCTTGTTTCTGGCAGTTATTCTTAATTATATAGGTAAATATAATGATCTAATACATCTATAAAAAATTTTTAAACATTTTTTGGTTTCCCGCAAATAAAAATTTACCCAATTTGTTCCGCATTCTACCCCAATATCTTTCTATCCAAAGTATATCTATTTACATATGCGTACATGAAAACGTTCATATGTGCACGTTGAATTTTAGACGTGTGCAGATGGTACTCTCCCAACCGTTTCGCTGTAATTCATACTCTAGGCGATTGAAAAATTTCCTGAAATAATAAACTGGTTGGCACAAATGATTTTCCGAGCAATTCGCAACGCAACAGGGAATGATCTGCTTTAGCATCCCATACAAACCTCACATCGGATACCTATATTTCTTATTGCAGAATTAAGTTCACAGTCCGACTCTCACCCTGATGGTGATGGGTGTGGTACGCTAAATCTGAAACTCAGACTTCCCCAACCTTGTTCTTCTTCTAGTCGAATAACTCATTCACCTGACGAGCCCGAGCCTCCTCGACGTGCCAGGTCCAGGTCTCCTCCTGCCATACCTCGTCCTGCCGGGAATCCTGATTATCAGGTACTTGGATATGGACTTGGACAACTTGGACTTATCCGGCTTATTCCCCTTGTCAATCCGCACCGGCGATTCGAATTTCGAAGATACACATTTCATCCTGATTCGCCAGTTGCACTGCAAGAAAGAAGAGTTGCCAGGGCGCCCCTGCCAATCCTAGAACAAATTGTATTAGCAACATCTAATGGTGACGTTTTTGCCATATTAAGGACTAGTGGTATTCTTGGTGCACTATATAATTCCAAAGGAAGAACCTCTCGAGCGAAAATAAACATAGGAAGCGGCGAGGTAACGGATTTGACCCCAGAAGAAATTGACGAAGCCCCAGTAGGCCCCGCTCGCCCAATATACCTGTATTTTAGGGAAGTTGTTGAAAAGCACGATACTCTACTGCTAACCCAATAATTCCATTTCAAATAATGTAAAGCTTTTAGTCAATCGCACATTAAACAAACCGATACCTAAGATATGGTTGGTCGAAAATCCCATTCCTGTGATGCCGCGGAGGTCCTATAATCGACTTCCGAAGCAACCTACTGTTATAAAAAATAAAATAACTTTTTTATTCCATACACTTTTTTGCCCTTTGGTTCACTCATTAATCGCTTTAAAGTAATTTGTTGACCTAACTTATGTCTGTGTAGATTATTCTGGTCCACTTCGATTTAGAAATGGGTCAAAATCCGTGTTTCGTCATTCATTTTTGAAAGTGATTACTTCCTTTCGCCTGTTCTTTTCATGATTCAATTCATAAGATTTAAAGTTTGCTGTTCGAAATAAAAATATTACCATAAAAACCTTCAACTATTGCCTTTTTTCCCTTCATTTATTCAACTATTTCTTTTCTGCGGATAGGAGAAGTGACTTTTATGTGTCACGAACATTGTTCTTTATTTGATTGCAAATTTAATTACACGATTGGCACAAGCTAACGGTTATATCGAGTTCTGTTACAAATTAAGGTAGTTCTAACATTTTTCATCTGTAAATTCAAAAACATAATTACATAAATATTATACCAAAGTTAACATAGTGATAGTTTAAAAATAAATTATTTTCTTAAGTTGCTTCTGTGACAGGGGCGTAGCTACCATCGAATCAGCCGTATCAATGATACGCCCCCCCAAGAAATTTTTATACAGGGCCCCCTCAGGGCTAGCTACGCCACTGTTCTATGATATATTTCTATTGCAAGATTAAAAATGTTCACAATCGTATTTAATTATCCCAAACAAGTTCAAATATTGTATTGTTTGGAAGAATTTGCTTCAGTAGATTGGTCGTAAATAAATTCTTAAATCTTTAGAGCTTTAACATTTGAAGAGACATTTAAAATTTTTATGTAATTCTTCTAGCAAATGAGGAGGATGGTGACAGTAATTTTGATAGAAAGATCTGCTACAGCTTAAGATAAAATTGTCAAAAAATTACATAATTGACTACTGCCAATTATTTTGTTTACGCTTTTTTGCTGCTGATAAAAGAAGTTGGCAGTATCAGTGTTAGCCTAGCGTTGATATTTACAGTTCGGCACATTCTTCCTGATGCCCGTAAGAGTGTCTTTTCACGGAGGCCTTTTTTTGAATTAATCGATAAATTAATTCGACCAACAAGGTAACTAGAAATGAATGAATAATAACAAAATTATCTTGACATTGATATTCATTTTGTTCCTGAATGATTTTTTTTAACTAACTGAATCCAAATTTTGTAGAGAGGTCAACATTTTTTAAACCTGCAGTAGGAGATTTATTATAAACTTTAAATGTCAGGAATCTTTCCGACTATATGCCCCTATATGAAGCTCCATACCGGCAAAGTGGTACCTTTCTTTATGTAATGACACAAATATCGTTTGGATATTATTTAAGTCAGTATTCTAATTTGCAGGTACATTATGTCCAAAAAATTGGAATCCAATAAATACTGTGACAATTTATTCTGTTCGACACAAATGCAAATTTTTGCCAGCAAAACCGTTAAATTATTTAAATCGCCGGAATTTCCTTCAAACGTGGAAGAGTGGCGAAGCACAGAGGTCGGATAAGCAGGAAAAGTTGTCCACAATTAAAAAAATCGATATTTTTTTGCGTCAAAGCGAATACGGTATTCTATGAAAAATTAATCTCTGCATCAAATTTCGGAAGGAATGGGCTCTGTCTTAGGCACGTGGACTTTGAGAGGGGCTGTACAAAATAAAATCGTTGGTCAGTTTTTTCAAAGTTTGTCTGCCATTTTGTGGCGGCCATTTTTCTAAACAATTTTGACCTCAAATTCGAATTCCTTGACCCCGAAAACCCCCTGACGCCACCGGGGATCAAAATCAGGCAGCTACGGCAGATACAACATTGAATAGAGTAGATATTCAAAACCCGGTAAATTATTTCAGGCGTGTTGATCCTGCTCAAAAGGAAAGCGATGAAGTAGGTAAAGCTATCAGAGTTGAAAGACAAACTACTCGTAGTTTTGTAAGAAGTGACGTAATTTTAACAAGAGGGACAATTTCGCAGTCCAGTAAACGATTTCCTTATGTGTAAGAGTTCAGTGCACAGCAATAACTGCTGCACCAATAGTTGCAAGTAAAATCATACATCCAACCCAATGGTCATCTAACATTGTAGATTGTGTTGTAATTGACGGTGATGAGTTGTACAGGGATAGTTTAGAATCAAGTCCTCCCGTATTAAAAGGCGAAATAGGGAATACCAAATATCTCACGCCCATCGAAATTGAAAGGAAGCCTGTAGTATTATCAATCGAATGTTAATAAAATGTAGGAGAAGATTATTTTGGTCATTTAGACAATGATAATGCGGAATCCCTTTTTCCTAATTTACAGAATAGATTAAATGATATGTTAGCACGTGACATTTCTCTAATTCTGACAAGAAATGGGTTGTCTATTGCTCTTTTCATAATGGACCAGACAATTTGGATGTTTGATTCACACAGTAGGAATTCTGCAGCCATACGTTCAGAAAATGAAATCGAGTGTTTTATGGAATAGTCAAGCGTTTAGCCCCTAAAAGTTCTAAGATAAAAAATACCTTATCCAGCAGCAATCAGATAACATGTACATGCTAACAAAAGTTACAGTAATGTACAACATCCACCAATTGGAGATAATTCTCATGTGGAGAATTATCCTCAATTGATGGATTATGGAGACCCTATAAACGTAGGTCAATCGTCCATAACGGAATCTTAATCTCGATCTGAAAGTGAGAGTAGAAATCCTAGTCAAAGAAGACAGGAACTTGTTTTATTTGCTGAAAATTAGGATTCTTCCGAAAGTGAAGATGAAACTATTGAAGCCGGTGAAACAGAAGATGCTTTCGAAGGTCATGAAATGAACGTCGAAAGTAGTAGTGAGGAAAGTTTGAGTGAAATAGATGATACATGATTCAGTAACAATGATGTCACTATTTCCTCTGAGGAAAAAACAAATTATGTGAAGAATATAGGCATAAACTTCGTTAATGTGTTATATTTTTTCTCTGCAAATGCAGCGAATATACAACGAACATAACGAAAAATGTTTCTCGATTCTTGTCATTGTTTCTTATCGAAATCGTGAATTGAATAGCGAATACACGTACTTTTGTAATAATTACGAATTCCAACGTGTACTACGTAATGCACCTTTCGAAGATAAAATTCTCGACTTGAACGAAGCGGTTTTAATTGGATGTGTGGAAGGAGAAATTGGTTTCATTTAATTGGAACAATTGCTGGATCCAATGAATGTTAAATTTATGTCAAAGGAAGTGTGTGACACGAGTCGTGATGCCGTGGTCACCTGATTTCTGGCACTAGTGGAAGTTGTAGAAACGGAAGCTGCGGACATGGAAAAGTTGTTAAGCATACAAAAAAAAAAGATATGTCAATCACCGGGATTGCGCGAATTTCAATAATGGCGGACGGCAGCTGGATGCCAAGATCGGACAAAAAAGCTTTTAAATCACGTCGGGAATGGCAGCCGCCGTAGCTTTTCGTACAAAAAAAGTTGTTTTGCATGAAACTAGAAATCAGGAATTCGACCCTTGTGATTGGGCAGAAGCAAGGAGTACAGTTCCCAAATCACACGTATGTCATAAAAATTACGCACCTAATCTAAGTTCCAATAGTATGGAGAGTGACATTGTAGTAAATATGTTTGCAACTTCAATGTCTACGCGAGACTGACAGATTCCTGTAGTTTTTCATTCTGCCATATATTTTCGCAAGGGATATTTCACCCATTCACTCGAACCGTAATCATTGAAAATTATTGTATTGTTAATAATTAACTAATTAATAATTAGAAATTATTGTAATTGTGTGAAATGAAATAAACATGTGGCAAATCGATTACAGGAGGTGGCAAAAAAGGCTGTTGAAGAAGGCGGGAAAGCTGCCAATAATAATGTACAGGTAATAATCGTTATGTAATATAAACTTGCTTTGATATTTTCATATTGATAACATTATGATAATAATGTAAAAATATTATTTTTTCTTTACAGCCGGAGGATCGAAATGTCCCTCGAAGGAGATCCCGAAGGAGCCGGCAAGGGCGAAATTTTCAGGCTGGCACGTATCCTCAGTCGGAAAATTTCTCTCCCACTAGAGGAAGAGGAGGCCAAAGAGGACGAGGTGGCCAAGGAGCACGAGGTGGCCAAATATCGGGCCCAAAATATGTTCGAAAATATATATTGATTAACAAATAAATGTCCTAAACTAAATAATTCATTTATTTATTTTTATTTTTAGCTACACTGAGAAAAAAATCCGCTTCTCCCAACACGATGCGTCGTGTTGAGAGTTTTCGTTTTGTCGTAACACGACGATCGTGTTAGCATAACACGATGCAAGTTTTGGGAGAATACTTCTTAAAGTGTTTCGACAAAACGATGGGATCGTGTTGTGGCAACACGATCATCGTTTTGAGACTGTAACGTCTAGATATACTCTACCATTTCTATGAGCAAGTCGTGCTCATGATAAGACAGTATATACAATCTGTAAGTAATATGCCATAGTATAGCAACGTCTAACAAGCCATCCCGCGCGCCGAAGATCCGCACAAAGCGGAGAGAAAGAAGACCCGTTCTGTGGACACGGAGTGGGGACTGTCAGCCAATCACGGCATAGCGCGATCGACCTGGAAGAACAGGCAGTTCAACCGGAGAGAGGTCCCGCTTCGTTTGGGCTCTTACGTCTCGAGGCTCCTAGTGAGTGAATGGTTAGGATTCGAGTTCCTGAGGAGAGCTGTTTAATAGCTTAGTGATATATAGATATATATATATATATATATATATATATATATATTAGTACGGGCACCTAAGACTTAACGATGCTCTGGATTAAAGTACTGTAAGTAGAGTGGGTTTTCTTTTGCATAGCTCAAGCAATGTTGTGACGTGCATTGTTTGAGACTAAATGTTTAATAACCTAAACTTTGTCTTTTACCATTTATTTGCATATATATTTTTTTTTATCACGTTTTTTAAGTCATCCTCTCTATGCAGCTTAGAAGGTAATGTTAACTTTCTAAGGGGTTATTGAGATAACCCCCCACCCTGTTAATATTCCCTTCCTAGCTGTGATAATTTTAAATCTGTATTAGTCTTTCGTTCCTCTAGTGAAATGAGTTTCACTTAGGGCTCGTAAGAAGAGTATGGATGAGGAGTTATCCTAAGAGTTTGATTTCTAAATTTTTAGAATCACACGTTACCCTCTTATCTCTGGGGAGTAATCGAGATTACTCCCTGGCTTTATGAGATTTCCTTGCTGGTAAATTATTTCAAAGAATTAAATAAAAAGAAAAAAAAAACATAAAAATAAAGCCAAGTGCTCACCACTAAATGTTCTCAGTCTTTTTATAAAATGGTTTGTAGCATAGATTCTCTGGCTTACAATCGATGATTGTAAGACTGAGATTTGCCAGAGAATCAAAATAATGTTCTATTTATTTAAAAAATAAAGTAAGCCAAAAGACTCCTACTTTCCAGGCATCCACTAAAAGGGTACGCATACTAGGGTATATTATTAGGGGCGCTACTAATTTACATTCCATATTTTCTTTACAGTATGCTCTTGAAATTGATAATTAATTTCCCACGTAACGTTTTCAGAGATTTTCGTGAGTCAAATTATTAGATAAAATTAATATTTTATTTTAGACTTTAAAGGTATTTGAAGCGAAGAAGTTTGTGGACTCCACCTTCGTGAAACAAAAATAAAATAAATGCATCTCACCTGTGTATAGCCTAGAAAGGATATAGTAACAATATACGGGACAATGCTTAACACTAATATAAAACGAATAAGTAGTGAACTATAATTTTAAAGAAAGTTGCAAACTGTTACAAGACGTTGCGTTGAATGCAAAGAAAATGCATACAAGAGAGCCACTGAGTTCTCTACAGTAATCTGTCCGCTCGCTCGTTGGCCGGCTTCATGGTTATTCACGC
>CAKNYM010020104.1:0-11269 GCA_932195095.1 Andricus curvator
ATGTCTGGTGTAAATAAAGTAAGGGATGCTAATCTGACTGACAACCTCCACGTGGTGCATCCTGGGCAGACATGAAATTAGTTTGTTGAATGTCAGCAGTAAACGAAGAGAAGTATTTTTCTATCTACTTATAATCAATTCATACTGTGAATTGACATTGAATAATGCTGTTGCATCTGGTTTTTATTATACCATTGAGTATAACTTATTGCGTCATAAGCTGAAACTTAAGTTGACCCCTCATTCTCATGGAATTGCATACATGTGAGGGGCCAATAAGTAGTTTTTATTTTTTAAACTATAAAGTAATGCTGTGATCATTTCCGCAAAAATATATTTTGGAGCCTTGAATGTGAGCATAATATAGGCAAAAAATGGTAGGTGTGCAAGAAGTACTTCATTTAAAAAAAATTGTTACAAAATTACAATAATTTTTTTCACACCCTTCTCCTGAAAGGAATTAGGTGTCAATTTTTTTTTTAAATCGTCTTAGTACCTTCTATAATATATATTTGAACCATCAAAATCGGTTGAGCCAATTTTGAGAAAATTGATTTTTTTAATTTATCAAAATTTATTTATAATTGTTGTAAAATTTTTTTTTTGTACTTGGCACTTGGGGTAAATTAGTTTCATAATGAAAGAAACTCATCCCCTAAATATGAAGCAAATCCATGCGGGGGCACCCAGACCATGCTTATCCTGCTACGGCCTTTATGCAAACATTACCAAAGACACTCAAGACTGTACTTAACCAAATTTGAAACAATTTTCTTATTTAAACTACATTCTTAGACTGCGTCCCTGATAAATGTTTGTTTGTAACTGTCTTTTTCAGGATGAAAATTAACCACTGGTGAGGGCCAGTGGCCACCATTGTGCGCCGAAACGTTTGGTTTAATAAAAAATTAATTGAATTATTTATTCTGACCCCAAAGCGAAAATTAAAATCTAATATTATAAACAATTATTTTAATCGAGGGTCAATATAATCTACCCACTGAGTATTATAGATTATAAATCTTTATAATCGAAGAATTTTAAATTTTGGAAATTTTCGATTAAAAACTGTACAAATTATAAGTTTCGCAATTACTTAATTTTAGTATTTTAAATGTTTAGATTCCAAATTCCTTCATTTTGGAAGATTTAGAATTATAAATTTGACCTTTGATCTTTAAAAACATACAAATTTTAGCATGTTTATTTACAAATCATTATGATTGAAGAGTTTTTAATTTTCACTTTTCAAAATTGTACAAATATGGATTTTACATTTTTATAATTAAAGAGTTTCTAATATTGAAAATTTTTGACTAATAACTATGTAACTTTTAAGTTTTTCAATCACTACATTTTGGAATTTTCATGATTTACATTGGAAATTTCTCCAGTTTGTAAGATTTAAAATTGAAGACTTGACTTTTGATCTTCAAAATAATCAAAATTCAAGCAGCCAATAAAGAAAGGTCATTATTTCTGCCGTCCAAACTAAAAAGATACATAAGTGACATTTTTATGAAAAATGAGTTTTTGGTATCGTTGGATTCGTAAGAGAAAGCTGCGTCTAACTGTGTTAATAAAAATTATTAATATTTATTGCAAAAAACGATTGTTTATAAATGAGGAAAGTCGAAAAATTTGAAAAATACAACATAAAAAGATACACAAAGCACTTTGCGTGTCCTAAAATGTGTATAAGGCGTGCAATACGTCATCAGCATACAAATCAAAAAGAACCTAAAGAACTTTGTGTCTTTTTTGCCTTGTAAAAGTGACCGAGTGTGGAGCGAATTTACAAACGAAATGAATCGCTTGCCCTTACGTATGTTTTAGCCTTGCGAAATAGCTCGGACTCTGATCGGAAATCCAAGGGAAATAAGTCCCGGTTAGATTCGGCTATACACTAGCGACGATCGTTCGGGTAAGTTAGGGCAGCCGCTGAACACACAGTGTCCCTTACGTATGTTTTGTTGTTGTTTTCTGAGGCCGTGCTCGAGCTCTCCGACAAAGGCATCTTCCGCAAGTGCCTTTGTGTTCTTTTTGCCTTGTATTTTTGACTTTCCGCGACTAGTAAAAAATCGCAAGTCCATTTTCTAATAGAAATTGTTTAAGAAATCAATTTTTTATTGCAAAATATGAAAGAGCACATTATTTTTACCCAAATAGTGTATCTAGATTATTCAAAATTTTATTCGATCTCAGAGTTCTTTGGGCAAACAGTTTTTCTCGATTTTCTCAGTTCGAGTGAGATTGGACTTATGTATCTTTTTAGTTTGTACGGCAGAATTTGCTACTTAAGTTGAAAGCTACCAAAAAATGCATAGTTCTTTGTATTTTTACTACCTATACATTCTGCCGTACAAACTTGCGGACGATGCCTTTATCGGAGAGCTCGAGCACGGCCTCAGAATACAACAACAAAACATACGTAAGGGACACTGTGTGTTCAGCGGCTGCCCGAACTTACCCGAACAATCGTCGCTAGTGTATAGCCGAATCTAGCCGGGACTTATTTCCCTTGGATTTCCGATCAGAGTCCGAGCTATTTCGCAAGGCTAAAACATACGTAAGGGCAAGCGATTCTTTTCGTTTGTAAATTCGCTCCACACTCGGTCACTTTTACAAGGCAAAAAAGACACAAAGTTCTTAAGGTTCTTTTTGATTTGTATGCTGATGACGTATTGCACGCCTTATACAAATTTTAGGACACGCAAAGTGCTTTGTGTATCTTTTTATGTTGTATTTTTCAACTTTTTCGACTTTCCTCATTTATAAACAATCGTGTTTTGCAATAAATATTAATAAATAATAATTTTTATTAACACAGTTAGACGCAGCTTTCTCTTACGAATCCAACGATACCAAAAACTCATTTTTCATAAAAATGTCACTTATGTATCTTTTTAGTTTGGACGGCAGCATTGTCCTATTTATTCGCATTTCCTGAAAAAAAAAAAAAAAATTGGCAAAATGGGAATCTGCTTGATTTGCGGTGTTTGAATGCATTCATACACTGATTCCATCGTTAGGTTAAGTGAAACTATTCATCATTTATAACCATAATTCACAACCCAAAACTAAGTGATAACAATTCTCATAAAAAATTATCACAAACAAATTTACTTATTTCTCGTTTTGAAACGTAGCCAATTTCTTGTGTGAATCTCTTCTTTTTCTATTAAGAATAATATCTTGACACGATAAAAAAAAACAAGAAAAGAAAATGATTTTTGAGTAATTTCTAAAACGTTAGTTCAAAAGTAGGAAAGGATAAAATACTTTTTTCCTATGCTTTTAGCATAATTTGTGATATTCACATTAGTTTTTTATAGTCTTAAACGGGACATTACAGTAGACATTATATCAATTTGCCATTTAAAATCCAGCTTTCCTTAAAACGTAAAGGACTACATAAATGGTGACATCAGTTTTAAAGAAACGTGTAACGAAATCTTTTTCACTGAAACTCACTCTTATCAAATGTAAATATCTCTGAATGATAATCTCAACGCTTTCAATGTGATAGATAACGACTATAGTAGACGTAATATACGCCAAAGAAGCACTAGAATGTTCATTAGTTACACTGTTAACTAAATTATTAAATTATACATTAATCAGTCGTTCCACTAATTGGAAAGATGAGGACTGTCTATACTCTGGTCTTATCCTTGGCCGTTATCGTCAATTCTATTGGTGAATATAATAATATAATATACCTATAACGTGCACTTATATAACACTCTCAACTGTGCACGCTGAAATTTAGGTCCACTGTGCACGTGCACAGATAGGATATTCCCAAATCTGCACGTCTCAATCCATGCGACATATGGTATCTATATAACTGTACACATATGCATATCTTCAATAGTATGCACCTATTTTGAAATATTTGCAGCCTCGCTGCTTATTTAGATATTGCAATATAAAGCAAAAATTTTATTTTTCATGATTAATTTAATATTTCTTCCTTATTTTGCACTAATTTTTATTTTAAGCCACCCTGAAAAATGTATCATTTCTATAAATTTATATTATTACAATTCATAATAGGTATTCATGTTGGAACATATGTGTTTCTTATTTTCTTGCTTTTTTAATTTAAAAAAATGCGCGTCCTACAAAAAAAAAATCGTTGATTAACATTTTACTGAACTTATTGTCTTTTTTCCAAAAACTTAATTTGTTTATTTTCAAGTTTATTTTTTACGATTGAAAAAAAAACTAACCATCATCTCTAAAAATTATTCATGAAAAATTTGTAGCTCTTTTTTGGGTGAGGACTGTTGTCTATTAATTTCTTTCATAGCTTGTGTCATTTGTCCAAAAATTAAATTTCTTTATTTTTATTTTTTAAGATTGAAACAAAAAGTATGCGTTGCAACAAATATGACTAGAAACAAATGTATTGATCTCTTTCGGGTTTACAACTTTTGTCCATTAATTTTTTTCGTCCCTTGCCTCGTTTTTCCAAAAATTTAATTTTTCATTTTAATTTCTTGGTTTTTGCGATTAAAACAAAAACTAGGCATCCTATCATAGTTAGACCGCAAAAATAGAATTTTTTATTTTTCATTATTGTTTGTGCGATCAAAATTTGAAATTTCGATTTTGCAAGAAAGTTCAAAAAGCGGATCTTATAGGGCTTTGGAAAATCAATGTTTTTCTTCTCTTGACATTTTTTCATATCGGCTTAAAATGTTGATTTTCTTTTTTTTCGAATTTTAAAAACGCTGATATTTATCCCAAACAGGTGGCTATAGAACTCGTAAAAGCACAATATTTCCCGATAATTCGGTCGAAATTTATCGTGTTCATAGACGACAACGGCAACAACAGATAGACATACACCGACATAAAAACTTTTTTTTTTGTCCCAGGACTGTTTGTCTGTATGTATTTCTGTCTGTGAGAACGAAAAAATAATAATTATAAGAAATCTTCAGTTTGAAGATCAAGTTCGCTAGCCAGCTATTTTGGATGCAAATTCAAAAAGAGAGAGCATTTTTAAAATTGTTGAAACCATTTTGTTTTCAAGATTTAAATATTCTACGTACGGCTATTCGTAGTACTCGAAAATTTGAACAATTTCTCTTCACGCCTTTTTTTGATAAAAAGAAAATTATCAGAGTTATAGCATTTTCAAAATTCAAAACAACAAACGAAAATGAAAATTTTAAGCCAAACAACGCACGATATGAACAAAAGTCTGAAAAAGAAAAACGTTGCTTTTTAAAGGCCCTACACGACTATCGTAATATCTTTTTGAATTTTATTGAAAAATCGAAAATTCTGATCGCACCAAAAATAATGAAAAATTTCATTTTGACTTTTCGAAAGACCTATTTTGTTTCTAATCATTTTTGGACGGAACGCGTAGTTTTTGTTTTAATCGTAAAAAAGAAAATAAATTTTTTTTTTTTTTTGATAAACGACGCCAGCTACGAAAAAATAAAATAAAAAATAACAATTGTGAAAAACGACACAAGGTACGAACAAAAAATGAATCGACAAAAGTTGTTCACTCAAAAATGAGATAAAAATTTTGTATTAATCACTTTTTGATAGGACGCTTAGTTTTTGTTTTATTCATAAGAAACAACATTAAAAGTATGAAATAAAATTGTTTGGACAAACGATCCAAAAAGATCATTCATTCATCGAATCCTAACTGAAAATTCCTGTACACGTACCTCGGAAAATCCTGCACATTTTCCAGCACACGAACCTGTTCATGTGAACTTGACGGTTACTGCGCAGGAATTTAGTTAAGGAAAGTGTACACGATCCTGCAAAGGAACCTGCGCTGACAAAGGGGCCTTTGAATGATTCAGTAAAGGTTCCTGTACATGTTTCTTTGCGATATAAATATAGGAGCGGTTTCCTGTACGCAAAAACTCCTGGCGCTTACAGCTATAAAGTTGGCCTCCTTTTATTCCCTTGAATATCAAACTCACTATCGAGACAGCCAAGCCATTAGCGAACCCTCCTGCATTAGTTCCTATTCAGGTTCATGCATGATTCAGAACAAGTTGCTGTACATAAACCCGCGTTGAATTTTTAACTAAAATGATGATTCTTCAACCAAAAAAAAAAATATATTTTTTTTACAACATGTAATAGTCAATATTTTAACAAAAAAAGTATTTTAATTTTAAGTCAAAAATGTTTAAATTCAAACCAAAAAACGAATTTTCAACAAAGCGGTTGAATCCTAGGGCAAGTCAGATTAATTTTTAGCCAAACAGTTGAATTTTTAAGCAAGAAGGATGAATTATCAGCCAAAAAGTTTACTTTCCTGCCAAGAAGATAAATTTTCCACAAAATATATGAATTTCCCACCAGAAAATATTAATTTTTAATTTAAAATATGAATTTTCAACAAAAAGTGAAAATTATTCTCAACCAAAAAAACTAATTTTTACACAGAAAAACCAGGGTTTCTATTAGAACCAATTTTTGGGTCCAAAAGAGCTGCAAGAAAAAGGAACCTCTTTTGCTGAAAAGGAACCCAAAATGATAAATGGTTTCTAAATAAACCCAAAGCACTCTTAGTGCCGCATTGTGCCTTTGGATGTAGGTCGTTCCCGCATGAATTGGACAACTAGATAGTATGTGTCCTAGATGCTCGGGGTATGCATGACACGCTCTACAGCTATCATCGGGAATATTTTGGCTTAAAATATGGCGACAGTGTGCTAGAGTGGAAATGCCACCGTCTTGACATGCGAAAATGAGATCCTCCGTGCCCGACTTCAATCCGGGTGATTTAAGGAAAGCAAACGTTAGCTCATACGACATCGAGTGATCCTCGATGGATAAGATTTGATGCATTTTCCTCACCCCTGATATTGAAGTCAAGGCAGAGTGTTTCAGCAGCCTCCTCCGCTGCTTTGAACAAAAACGCCCATTTGCCCGCTTCTTCGTGTTTCCTGACCATTTTAAGAAGAGGGTCTTGTCCATTTGCAACTATGTGTGCTGTGGAAAGAATAATCCTGTTGTGAAGACATTCAAGATTCGGTATTCCGTGACCACCTAGGCGGTGTGAGATGTAAAGTCGCAGAACAGAAGATTTAAGGTGCATGCTTTTGTTCATGTGCAAAACCTTTCGCGCCCCGATATACTTTGTTCCTCGCCGACAGTTCGGAAGATCAAATCTGTCGGATGAGATGTTTGTATCTGCTTCGGAGAGTATCCTTTATAGATGTCACGTCCTGAATGCGGCTCTGTGGCACGTCCAGGTATGTATAGGTTTCTCCAGCACTAAGGTGTCGTATAGCGCTTCTGTCGACGAGTTCAGGGTCTTCGGGAATGTCATTCAGTTTTCCTTTCTTCAAATAAACCTTGGCGCATTTCTCGAACCCGAACTCCATTCCAATCTCCTGAGTGTATTTTTTGACAATGTCTAGAGCTAGATGTAGTTTCTCTTTATTTTTAGCAGAGATCTTGAGATCATCCATGTAAAATACATAAGTGACCGTATGCTTTCGATCTCCAGGTTTGCCGCAGAGGGACCCTTTGGAATGGCGAAGTGCGAGAGATAGTAGCAATAATGTGAGGCGAAAGAGGAGAGGGTTCATGGTGTCGCCCTGAAACACACCTCTCTGGAAGGTGACACTGTTAGTGATCAAACCATGTTTTCCAAATGAGATAGTAATTCTTGTTTTCCAAAGCGGCAATAATCTCTCTATGCACCTCACGATGTGTGGATGAACTTTAAGCATTTCAACAGACAGATGATAAGTCTATGGGAGGTTGAATCGAAAGCTTTCCGGTAATCAATCCAGGCCATCGATAGAAATCGCTGATAGCAGGTTCTCCCGATATCCTGCTACGCCTTTCTTTGAGCCGCGTTGTTCATACATCTCTCGCCATACATGTCCAATTGTCCGAACAATCCTATCATTCAGGATAGCTGTAAAGATCTTATAAAGTGTGTTCAGACAATTTATTGGCCTGTAATTCTTAGGGTCAGGTAAGCTGCCTGTCTTTGGCATGAGCACTGTGCGCCCTTCCACCAACCACTCCGAAATAGACTCTTCAGACTTTAGATATGAGGTGAAAATTCGGGACAGATGCTGGTGGGTTAAAGGAAACTTCTTCCACCAGAAGGTCTTGATACCATCTGGTCCCGGAGCGGAATAGTTTTTCATGCCTCTTAATACGTTTTTCACCTCCTCGGTAGTGTTAGGTGGGCATTCCTCCTCAGATGTTATGAGGGCATTTCACAGCTCCTTGAAGCTATTTATGTTCTTTGAGCCTTCTTCAAGTGGATGTTGGACCTCGTAGACTTCTCTCCAAAATGCTTCGACCTCCTCTGGTTTGGGCGGATGGTCGAAAGTAACTGGAGGGTCATGGAAGTGTCGAGATGGGTCAGACAAAAACTGTTGATTTTCTCTGACCCACCTCTCTCTCCGCTCTAGACTTCTCCTCGCGTTAGATAGTACTCGTATTCTGTCAACAATATGCTGCCTGATGGTCAGTAGCTTCGACTTGTTGATTGTGTGATAACGGATCCGCAGTTCGCGCGCGAACTGTCGAACCTTGGCAGTGAAAGTCCTGCCAGATGTTATGTAGTCAATCACACATTGAATGCGGGACGCGTACTGTCTTGCCCAACCTATCTTTGTGCTGAGTTGATGCATTCGTCTTTTGGTCTTATGATCAACCGTTGGTTTTGTTTTACGGTTTGCATCTGCTAAAGTTCTCGCTGCATTGAACACACCACAATTGATAGTCCAAAGGTCGGATTCTTCGGAAAAATTTCCACGAAGCTCATCATCCAGTTTAGTCAGATCTTTGGGCTTGAGAGAAACCTGAATGTTTATGTTTCTCCGGGTCTTGAAGCATCGTTCTTTCTCTATTGGGTGCCTGTTCGCGGTTGGTCTCAGTGTCGCCTCTCCTTCTCTATTGCCGGCTTGTTCTGGCTGCAGTTTAGTAAGCGCTTAGCTTATATAACCCCTTTTCCGGAGTTCCTCGGCACGGTTTCGCAGACGTTTATGCGAAAAATGCGAGAGCTCTGGGTGTTTCTCGCACCACAGAGCATGCAGTCGCGCAATGTAACCTTTTCGTTCAGGGACCATACTGGTATCATAGCTCTCGAGCAGGTCGTCCCTGAGTCGATGCGTCCACTTAAAAGTAATGAGATTCTGCCGGTCAATCGCATTGACTCCGTCTTGATTGGCTCCCCCAATTCTATGGTAGTCCATCCTCGTAGAGCCCCGCGTTCGTCACCCTTTGAGACACCTAACCCAGGTGCCATTCAACTTTCGGCACGGTTGTTACGCCTTCGCTTAGGGGTTATTCCTTCGGGACCATCCTTGGACAATTGTCCGCGACAGCTTATTAATTATTGTAATCATATTCAGCAGAAACCCTTTGTACAGGGACCCTGTATCCGCAACTCGAGGACGCGTTCGGTGGCTATGTCGTAGGCCCTTCGGTTCGATTCCCAAGGAATCAAAACCGAAACCGAATACATATATATATATAGGCTGTACGTTGCCACCTCCGTGTAGTACGCCCTACGTACCCACCTCCCCTATTTTCCGTGTTCATATTTCAAATATCTATGATCGTTCATGAAGTCCCAATAAATTTTTATTATAATGGGACTTCATCCACTTACGTCTTATGTATTTCTACTGTAATTGGAAGATTAACGTGTTTATCAAAATGACAATTGACACGCATTAAAAGTCTTGAATAAAGCCTCCAAATATGTTATTTTTAAAAACGGAAAGTAAATAAAAAATAGATATTATAAGTAACAATTTTTGATTTTTTAACAAATTCTTAAATTCTCGTTCGAAAGAGAATTATATTTATATAATCTTTATAATTGTTAATATAGGTTTGCTTGAAAGAGACACACAAATACATGTTGAAACGTCGCAGAATTTTAGTTATTAAAGAAGATTCATTTAAATTTTGTTGTTTTATTATATATGAGATCGTAAGACATAATGTTTTAATTTTATATTATAAAATTGACGTTTTAAAGAATAAAGTGAGTTTCTCACAAATATTGAAATACAAAGATCAATTACGTTTTTATGAGCAACTTACTTTCCCTACAAAATGCAGAAATAACTCATCAATCCAGCGCACATACAACAATGTATTAACATTTATAAGGTTCATAATATTCATTTTAGTTTTTCAATCAAAATTTTGAAACATTAAATTTAATTTTCAAATGAAAACTCTACAGTTAGAAATTGAAAACTTATCCAAAAATATTCACAAATTAGGAAAATTTTCGAATTATTTGAAATATCGTATGCAACAGATAATAACCGATGGTTCATTGGATACATTTTTTATTTCTCAAGATCATAGTTTCACAAAATTAAAATATTCAAAAATAGAACAATGTATGTTTGAATTATTAAAAAAATAGGAGTTTAAATTTAGAAAACAAAACTAGCCATTTTAAATTACAAAAATGTTTTGAAAATTGGTCAAAAGTCGAAATTACAGATGAGATCGCTGAAGTATTATCATTAGGTAACAAATTTGGCATTACATTTAATGTTGGTAACCAAGGTTGGCCCAACTATAGCAGGTCGAAGCCACCTTAGTTGGGCCAACGTTAGAAGCCGACATTGGCTTCCAGAACTCACCCAACCGTCGGCCCAACTGTGGCCCAATGTTGGGTCGACGGTCGTTTGGGATTTGGCAAATTGGCTCTAAATAACCATAAAACTACGGTCGGCCCGACTCTGGGCGATAGTTGGCCCGACCATCGGCGTAATGTTATCCAGTGCAAGTAACCTTTCTGCTGCCGACCGTCGGCCCAACCTTGGTCCAAGGTTGGGTCGACGGTCGTTTAGGCTTTGGCAAATTGGCTCCAAATAACCATAACACTACGGTCGGCCCGACTCTGGGCGATAGTTGGCCGGACCATCGGCGTAATATTATCCAGTGCAAGTAACCTTTCTGCTGCCAACCGTCGGCCCAACCCTGGACCAAGGTTGGGTCGACGGTCGTTTAGGCTTTGGCAAATTGGCTCCAAATAACCATAAAAATACGGTCGGCCCGACTCTGGACGATACTTGGCCCGACCATCGGCTTAATATTATCCAGTGCAAGTTACCTTTCTGCTGCCAACCGTCGGCCCAACCCTGGCCCAAGGTTGGGTCGACGGTCGTTTAGGCTTTGGCAAATTGGCTCCAAATAACCATAAAAATACGGTCGGCCCGACTCTGGGCGATAGTTGGCCCGACCATCGGTGTAATATTATCCGGTGAAAGTAACCTTT
>CAKNYM010020105.1:0-11461 GCA_932195095.1 Andricus curvator
GAGTTGAAAGAAGATACTGAAAATATCATCCGCTTCAAGGAGTTTTGCGACAACCTCATAAAATCTGAGGAGGAATGTCCATCAATCACTGCCGAAGAGGTGAAAAAAGCACTTAGAGGCACGAAGAACTTTTCCGCTGCTGGACCAGATTGTATCAAGCACTTTTGGTGGAAGAAGTTTACTTTTACACACCAACATTTGGCCCGCATATTCACCTCATATTTAAAGTCGGAGACGCCCATTCCGCAGTGGCTGGTGTTAGGACGCACTATACTCCTGCCAAAAAAAGGCAACTTGTCCAACCCAGAGAATTACAGGCCAATAACTTGTTTGAACACGCTGTAAAAGATCTTTACAGCTGTCCTCAACAACAGGATTGTTCGACGAATTGAGCCTGTATGGCGAGAGATGTACGAACAACGTGGCTCGAAAAAAGATGTATTAGGCTGTCGAGAGAACCTGCTAATTGACAGGTGTGTCTGTAAAGACGCTGCAGCCCATCAGCGTGTCCTGTCAATGGCCTGGATTGACTATCGGAAAGCTTTCGATTCAACCTATCATAGACTTATCATCTGTCTGTTGGAAAGCGTGAAGGTACATCCACACATAGTGAGATGCATAGAGAGATTGATGCCTCTTTGGAAAACTAGATTTACTATCTCATCTAGAAATTATCGTGTGACAACGAACAACGTCACCTTCCAGAGGGGCGTCTTTCAAGGTGATACCATGAGCCCTTTGTTTTTTTGCATCACACTTTTGCCTCTATCTCTCGCACTACGAAATTCTCCTGGATACCTCTATGGTGACACTAATCAGCGCGAGCATAAGGTCACTCATGTATTTTATATGGATGACCTGAAGATCTATGCCTCTGGTAGAAGCAAACTTCAAACTGCTATAAATATTGTCACGAACTACACAGGAGAGATTGGGATGGACTTTGGCTTGGACAAGTGTGACAAAATTTATCTGAAGAAAGGAAAGATTACTGGCGTTCCCAAGGACCCTGAGCTTGTGGATATAAGTGTTATCAGACATCTTAATACTGGAGAGACCTATACATACCTGGGCGTGCCTCAAAACCGCATTCAGGACGTAACATCAGTGAAGGAGTCTCTCCGAAGCACATACAAGCATCTTCTTCGACAGATTTGGTCTTCCAATCTGTCGGCGTTGAACAAGGTATCTGCGACTAATATGCTTGCCGTCCCGGTTCTACTCTACTCGTTTGGGGTAGTTCAATGGAAATGCATGCTGGTCGAGTCATCCTGCTGCACGTTGTTTGACCTTGCTCTGACCTTTCCAGGTCAAATTTTCGATTTGTCAAGGTCATATCTGGACGTAAAATTTTCCGCTCTCTCAGTTCCCGGGGTCAATAATAGAGGTTCCCATTTAAAAAAATCAATTTGACCTTGACATGACCGTGAAGGTCATGGCCAAGATCAAAATCAAGGTCACCATTGAATTCCTTGTTGAAAGTTCCTTCAAGAATGACCTTGACTGCCCTGAAAAATATCTTACCTGAGGAAATATTCAGCCGTCCCGGGACTTTTTGGACACCCTGTATATCTGATTATTACAAGCATTTGAAAAAAAAATTGTTATATAAGTTTGATTTGTCACTATTGGAATGACGCACAATAATTGTCAAAAGTGAACGTTATTTTACATTTATTTAATGTACCTGCATGGCTATGTTATATAAAGTCCGAACTGACTAGATCCTGCCCCTTCAAATATTCTTTCTAAATTTAAATGAGAAATTAATTTTACATCGGGGTTAATATCTCACAATAAAAATTTTATTTTAATTATATCAAAAATTTTGCATTGATTTTGGCTATGAACCTACAATTTCATTTGTATCTTGATTCCTTATCTCACAGTGATCAAAAAAAGAGCACGTGGTACACAAGAAAATTTCGCCAGTCGGTATTCGTTCTCTTTCGCTGCCTTGCTCTTTGTAGCTCCATCACTTTCTACTCAAGCTTCGGTTCGCCGGTACGCTCTCTCTCTCTCTCTCTCTCTCTCTCTCTCTCTCTCTCTCTCTCTCTCTCTTTCCCTAGCGCTTGGTCGTTCTATCTCTTTTCTCATATTTATTTTTATGTTTCTTTCTCCGCCTCCCTCCCCCTCCATCTCTCCACCACACGATCCACATCGCATACTATTGCACTTGACATTGAAGGGTCATTTAAAATGACCTACACAATTTCTTCCTAAATTTTAAAATCGTAAGACCGGCTTTTCTTAGAAAACCGTGCACCCTCTCTTGTATGATTACCTATTTTCTAAGTCTTATTCTAATTTAAAGGTTTTTTCTTTCTCGGATTAAAAATTTAAAAATTTTGAAATTACTCTTACACATAATTAAAAAAAATACATTCCTTGTCAAATTATTTTATTATTGAGTATGTATGATTTAATTTTATATTTATTTTCTATTTTGTAACTTTTATTTACTTCGGCTTCCGTTTCCGGAACCGACCGTGAGAGAACTCTTTTGTCTCAAGTGTTGGTTTTTAGGCTTTGGTGAAGGGAATAAGCGTGTGTGGATACAGAAAGGGCAGTGATTGCGGAGATTAGTTGTAAAGGAAGAAGGGTAAGTGAAGGCAAAGGTGTAAAGGGTGAAAGTAAGTTGGGTGAAGCGGGAATTGGAGCGTGCGAAATTTTTGATGTTAGGAGAAGTACAAATATTTGCTGGGCAAGGGGGGCAAGAGTTAGGTGAGCAAAAAGCGGGAAACGTCGCGTATCACTCAGTAGGGTAGGATGCCGACGGTACGAAGTCCACAAACGGGTGCCAGAGGGCGACAGTCACTGGGCCATCGCACAGGACAACAGGCAGCCGAAATAAGTGATGACCATGTTGAGAGCGCAGTTAGTGGTGAGAAGGGGGAAGATGACAGTAGCGGTGAGGAGCCGTTAGAGACGCCGATCAGGGAGGGGACGACAGTGAGAAGGGAATCAGGCACGGGCCATAAACGGGGGAATGATGTAAGGGAGGAATTGAGAAAAGTAAGAGAAAAGTAGGAAGAGTGGGATAAACTCTGGAAAGAGGAGAAAAACAAGGTATGGGGTAAACTAGAGAGCATAGAGAATAGACAGAAAGAGAATGATGAAAAGAGAAATAGTGAGATAAAACAGTTGGTAGAACGGACAAGCAAGTCATAAATCAGGAATGAGTATTTGGGAAACGAAACAGAGAGTGCGGAAATAGTAAAAGGGAGTAATAACTTCCAAAATGAGAATGAAAGATTGAAGAAACGACTGAGTGAGATTGAAAGAAGATTGGAAGGGGAAGAAAGGGCGAAAAGGAAAAATAACATAGTAGTTAAGGGTTTGAAAGTGGAGAGTGAAACAGAGGAAGCGGAAATCAAAAATCTTTTGGGAGATATTGGAGTTCAGGTAAGGGTAGCAGGAGTTAAGAGAGTAGGATGGACGAAAGAAGGAAAAGAAGGAATTTTTCTAGCGAAAGTAGGGAGTAAGGAGGAGAAAAAGAAAATTATGGAGGCAAAAAAATTATTGAGAGAAAGAAGGGAAAGAATTGAAGAGGATTTAACATGGAGGGAGAGGAAAAGGTGATGGGAAATAGAGCAGAGGGCATGGGTAGAGAGGAAAAAGGGGCGTACCGTATGGATACGGAGAGACAGTTAATGGATAAATGGGGAGGAATGGTTCTGAGATGAAGAATTAGAAAAAATAAGGAAAAAGAGTTGAGAGAAGTAGAAAATAGGAAGAGGCAAAAAATGTTAGAGATCAAACACGTGAAAATAGCTTTCTGGAATGTGTCAGGCTTGAAAAAGAAGAATGAAGGATTTTGGCGGGAGTTGGAAAAGTGGGATGTGATTATGATTAGTGAAACCTGGGCCGATGAGAAGGACTGGAAGGGGATGAAAAGAATGTTACCTAAAGGTTATGTGTGGACGATCCAGGAATCAAGAAAGGAAAACGTTAAAGGTAGGAGGAAGTAGACTCGTTAATTGAAATGTTGAAAGGGTCGATTGAGAAGGTAAGGTATGAGATAGATACAAATGAAGGAAGAGAAGAGGGAAAGACAGGCTATGGGCCGAGGAATGCAGGCAGAGTAAAGAGAGGATGAAAGAGTGTGTGAGAAAATGGAGGAAAGCAGAAATTGAGAAGGCGGCGTACATCAGGAGAAAAAGAGAACACGAGAGGATGCTGGAAAGGAAAAAAGCAAAGGGGAAAGAAAAAATACAAGGAAGAAGTAGAAAAAGCGATCAAAGAAGGAAGGGTCTGGGATGTGATAAATAGCGAAAGAGGAGGAAGGAAGGGCGGGAATTAAGAAATAGAAACGGGGGAGTGGACGGATTATTTAAAGGGTCTGTTAGGGGGAGAACAAAATAGGATAAAAGGGGGAAATAGAAGGTTAGTCCAGGGAGAAATGGAGGAAGGGAACGAAATAACAAGAGAAGAATTGGATGAGGCAATAAATAGACTAAAAAGAAATAAGGCTACAGGAGAGGCTGGTATGGAGAACGAAGCGATAAAGTGTGGAGGAGAAGGGGTTAGGGAAGGGATGTGGAAGATCTGCAACAAGGTCTGGAAAGGAGAAGGGTGAAGAAGTATCCCACAAAATCCGACGGGATTTATAAAAGGGATGGGGACAATAGATAACATTTACGTACTCAACTACTTGGTTAACAGAAATTTAGGGAGAAACAGAGGGAAATTAGTCGCCTTGTTCGTAGATTTTAAAGCAGCTTTTGACTCAGTAAATAGAAAAGTGCTATGGCAGGCAATGAAAGAGAGGGGAATAGAGGAAGGGTTGGTGGAGAGGATAAAAAATTTTTGTACTGAAACCAGGATTAGGGCGAAGATTGGGGGATACAAGGGAGAGGTATTCTGGACAGGAAGAGGTCTAAGGCAAGGGTGCCCGTTGAGTATGCTACTTTTTAAGATGCTGCTGGCAGACTTAGAGGAGAAGCTAAAGGAGATGGGGAAAGGGGGAACGTTTTTGTGTAATGGCAAACTATACTCTCTAGCATACGCGGACGACGTATGTTGTTATTTCAGCAGATGATGAGAAGGGGATGAACCTAATGATGAGAATTTTCTAAAAGTATGTGGGAGCAAGAGACTTCACGGTGAACGTGGAGAAGACCAAGGTGATGTGGTTTGAGGTGGGAGCGGGAAACGAGGTGCAGGTGAGGGAAAGAATCGAATGTGCGAGTAAAGTAATGGGCCAAGTATGGCGTATAAGAAAGGAAGCATGCATGAGAGATTTCTGAGATGGGTCATGGGGGTTAGTTGGAGTTGCCCAGGATAAATGTTAGGGGAAGAATTAGGAAGGGGAACAATGGTAACTAGACAAATTAGGAGAGCCGGGAGGTTTGAAGAGGAGCTGAAACGGGGAGAGGGGAGCAGAATAGCACAAGTATGCTTGGGCGAAATTCGGAACAAGGAAACGAGAGGCAATTTGAGAAATTCGAAATGGGAGGAAGAAAGAAAAAAAATAAGTAGGGTTTGTGATATACGAGAAGGGGTACTGGAGTGGCAAGATAAAGATTAAGAGTTAAAATTGAAAAAGGAAGATAAGTTGAGTAGGGTGGTACGGTTCAGAATGGGTGAAGGAGTGAGAGCTTGTAGATATTGTATGGATGAAGAGGAAAATCTGTGTAGAGTATGTGAATACGAAATGGAGTCATGGGCACATGTACTAGACAGGTGTACAGGAGAGGAAGATGGACAGTTGAGTGTGTATGAATGTGTAAGATGGATTTTCGGTGGTAATAGACAGGGAGTGATGTGGATGAAGAAAATGGAAAAACTAAGAGAAAGCAAGGTAACAGGGCAGAGCCAAACGATAATCCTAATAAGGAAAGTAACGAGCAAAAAGTTAAAATTTTAAAATCGTTGAAAATGTATTTTATGGTAAGGGGAAACGGAAGCCCTGGAAGATCGCTCTTTTTTAGAAGTTTAAGAAGTGATAGTAACAATATTATTGTTATTTTAAGTAAAGCGAAACATTAGAATATAAGCAGGGGTTAAGTTAGACTAAGGATGGAATGTAAACATGTGTACAGGGAGCGGAGGCCCTCTAACCCGTAAAAGGGAGACATTCAATAAAAACTATACAACTTTCATTTAATTCAATTTCCTCATTCTGATATTTCTTTACCTTTATTTTATAATATTGATATTGATAATTGAAATAATAATAATAACCCAAAACATAAATATATATTTATTTTTTCACTATTTCCAGTATTTTCTTTTTAAGTCTCCCTTTTCAAGATTCTATAGCTTTACGCTATAATCTGATAACATTAATTTTGATTTTATTTTTTAATTTTTAATTTTTGATTCTTTCATTTATTGCTTTATTTCAAGCAATTTTCTAACCATTTTACCTCTAGTTGTAACCTAAGTCGAATTGAATCGAAATTGTAGTTGATAATTTTTTCAAATTTTCTTATTTTAGATTTAGTTTACTATCTTACTTTTTCTTCCTAGTTTTCAAAATTTTATTTTTCTCAATCCTTATATTTTATATTCCCTCAACTTGTAATATTTATTTTAATCATAAAAATTATGCATATATATACACATCCGCATATACTTATCCCGTCACGTCCCGAGCAAAAGGCGAGGGTAGTACGGAAAGGAGTGATAAGAGAGAGACCAGTGTGCTGATTATGTCAGGCTGGTAAGACCTGACCAATTATTTGTTTGCGGGTTTGTTTGTCACTTTTTAGTTCTATGGGAACTGTGTTAGTGTGTAGTGTTTAAATAAATGATGTAGTTAAAGCTTGACAGATTTGTCAAAAATAAGAACAGATAAATAGTAGTGGACAGTTACTATAATCGGAGGACAACGGGAAGATCCTCTCGCAGAGTTAGTTTGTCGATTGCGTCTCTATAATCGGAGGACAACGGCAAGATCGAAGTTGTCAGTATGACTGCTGGGAACGTAAGACGGCGAACAGGGATGTTTCCGGAGTTTATATAATCCTTGCTCCCCATGGATGTGCAACTGTGCGATCGGCACGTACGATGAAATTGTGTGATCGGCACGTACAGTTCTAATAATTGAATGACCATATACAATTAAAGATTGAATCACTCTAATGGGTGTTAGGTTACACGAGTGATTGACGAGTGAGTTTTCTTGTTTTAAAGTCCGCGGTTACCTATTACCTCATCTCTTGCTCTTTCAGGAATGTGAATTCTACAACGAACTTAATCATATTCAGTAATTTTGGTCAGACACTTTTGGTTACAATGTGCCTAACCATTCACATAAGCCTTCACTTGCGCACTACATGGCGTGCTGTTTCAGGTGAATGATTTGCAAAATTTGAATCGTTACTTTTCTATCATACATTTGCATGTATACATACATGTATGTCTAATTCATTATTCGACATATTCAGTTTATGAACATATATTTATGTATGGATTATTTGTTAATATTTGATTAGTATTTTTAGGTCGATGAATTTCTTATGAGGTTCCTTTCAAATACCGTGCGTTATTAAATTGTCGGTGTCCTTCAAGTCTGTACCCTTCTGTGGTATCGCACTGCTCATTACCTTGAGGTCTCTACTTTATAATCAGCGGTGCGCTTACCATGGTTAGGTACACAAGCGGATGAGTTAATTATACGCTTGATTAAATATATGTATGAGGAAATTGTCTCTTGGCTTTCCTCAAAGTAAGGCGGGTTGTGTCTAAGTAGGTGTTATGTAAAATTTTAAAATTCGGGACGTAACAATCCTATTTTATCTTTATTCTAATTTTGATTTTCATTCCAGTACTTTTAAATAATTTTGAAAAATAATGTTGACAATATTTTAAAACAAACCAAAAATTCATTTTATGTTTGCATGTTCTCTTTATTCTAATGGGGACGATCTTATCTACTATTAAACTTCCCCCCTTAAAATCTCTTCTCTGTAGAGATAACAATATTTTCATTTCTTCAGCTTATTTAATTTTAATTAGATTGATATATCAATAATTTCTTGATATATTTTATATTTTATATGAGTTTAAAAGACTTCCGTTGATAGTGATTTAAAATTAATTTCTAGTAGAATAATATTCTGCTCTTTTTATGTCCAGAAATTGTGTATTTTATTGTCTATGTTCTTATTATTATCGATATTTTTTAGGGATTATATCAAAAAAATTCATGTTTTATGCGATTCGTATGGACAACGGATGTGGTTCCGTCGCCTTTTAGGATCTCAACACTATAATCACCAGCTATTCTAGTAATTCTGTATGGTCCTTCAAAGTGATCTGCCAATTTATTTATTCTTTTCTCAATTATTAAATAAATATTTTGCCCTTTTTTAAAATTCAGGTCGTTAATTTTTCTATCATAATATTTTTTACATCTTATTTTCTCAACTTCTAAACGGAAATGGACCATCGATTCGGTCGTAATTAAGCGATTCAAAATATCTTCTAATAATTTAAAAAAGGTCATCGTGACCTTTTCTTCTGCGAATTCGGAAGGATATATTGCCTTCCTGCCGAATACGACTTCATGAGGAGTGATACCTGTGGATTCGTGGACGGAAGTATTAAAGGAGAACATCGCGTAGGGCAACCATAGGTCCCAATTCGATTTTTTGCAGTAATGGCGAAGATATTCCACAAAAGTGTGGTGATTTCGTTCTGATTTATATTGTTCTATTCTAAATAGTTCCGCGAACCCAGCCATCGTTTCATTCATAAATTGAGGACCCTGATCGATTTGAATGGATTCACGACATCGAAATCGGCAAGTAAAATGTTCAGCAAATAAAGTTGCTATTCTAGGAGCGTCAACATCAGCTAAAGGGATGGCACCTGAATGTTTAGATGGACAATCCTGCCAAGTCATCATATACTCATTTCTAATATCTGATTTAGGCAGAGGGCCTACTAAATCAATTTGCAATTTTTCGAAAACTCTGATAGGTGTGTCGGTTATACACATCGGTAATTTGGTTTTTACTCTTACTGGCTTTTTCTTTTGACAAGAATAGCACGTTTTTACGTAATTGTGAACGTCTCCTTTTATGCCTTTCCAATAAAATCGTTCTCTAACTCTTTCTCACGTTTTAAATAAGCCATTATGACCTCCGATCGCGAAGTCATCACATTCTTCAATAATTTGGGATCTCTGATTTTCGGGTGGAATCGTAACTTCACCGCTACACACTGCAATGGCATAATCCATTCCAAATTAAGTCCTAAACATTCATTCTATTGTATTCCATGGCAACCTGTCAAAGCCGTTACCCTTTTATGAGATACTAAAACTTTTAATCTTATGCTCGATTACAGCATCGTTTAAGGTTGATATTGCAGATACAATTTCATCGGCAAATATATTGTCATCAAAGTTCTCTTTAACGTATAAATTAAAGAGAACCTTCTTCTTGTAATTTATTGAAACTACTTGACCTACTTGAACCTTTCCGTTTTTCAGATTCAATAATTTAATAATAGAATTTCCCATCAATTCTCGATCTACAGGGGTGGTAAGGACATAATCACAACTCATAAAATTTACTAAGTGATCATCCCTCATCCACAACTTATCCCTGAAAATTTTAAATAAGGGGGTGAGAAGATTTCTGCCTGTCACAACACCCAACCCTTGGACGGATATTAAAACAGTTGCATCAGGTTCATCCACCTAATCCCCCTCAGTTATTTTGATGATATTAAAACTGCCAACCATGGTCTTTCACAATTCATCATTTATTTCTTCATCATCATTTTCCTCTGAGGTCGCCTGTACCTTCTTTGACCCGCGTGCGCACGTCTTAAGGTCCCTTTTATTGAGTGATCCAAACAAGACCTTCCCCAGTAGAGGCCCAGACTCATGTGGTGTCTGCATTAGAATTTACTCGTCCTGGCTAATGAATGACTTCGAATTCATACTCTCTCAATTTTACTTTCCATCTCTCTAACTTTGAACGTAGAGTAGGATCATTCAATTTATGTAGCCATACTAAAGGGCGGTGGTCAGTGACCAAAATAAATTTTTCACCGTAAGGTCGAAATAGAATAACGGCAAAAATAACTGCAAGTAATTTCTTTTCTGTAACAATTGGCAGTTGGCAAATCCTTGCCTACTGGACCTTGGCTCAAAACAGCTCCCATGGCGAAATCGGATGCATCTACAGTCACTACAGACGGCCTACTGAAATCTGGATTATGTGCCATGTCATATCATGTGTCATATGGCATGTCATGTGTCATGTCATCAATTATGTCATCTGTCATGTCATCTGTCATGTCATCTGTCATGTCGTCTGTCATGTCGTCTGTCATGTCATCTGCCATGTCATCTGTCATGTCATCTGCCATGTCATCTGTCATGGCATCTGTCATGTCATCTGTCATGCCATCTGTCATGTCATCTGTCATGTCATCTGTCATGTCATCTGTCATGCCATCTGTCATGCCATCTGTCGTGCCATCTTTCATGTCATCTGTCATGTCATCTGCCATGTCATCTGTCATGTAATTTGTCATATCATCTGTCATGTCATGACATGACGTGACATAACATAATACAACACGTATGAGACGACATGACATGACACAAGATACATGATATGACATAACAAATGTGTTAAGTGTCATGCCATGCCATGATACATGATACACGACACCTGACATGGTATGTCATATGACACATGAAATTACATGACATGTCATATGAATTACATGACATGACATTTCATGTCATGTGTCATCTTATGTGTCATATCATGTGTCATGTCAACTCTCATGTCAACTTTCATGTCATCTGTCATGTCATCTGTCATGTTTCATGTCATGTGATGTGTCATGTCATGCAATCTGTCATGTCATGTGGCGTGTCATTGTCATGTCAGCTAATGCCATGTCATGTGCCATTTTATATCATAATATGTGTCATGTGCTATCTCATGTCATGTGTCATGTCATGTCATGTTACATATCATGTCATTTTTCATATCATGACACAAGACACATGACATGACAAATGTGTTATGTGTCATGCCATGCCATTTTATGTAACGCCATGTTTCATTTCGTGTCATTTCACGTGTCACGTCACATATGACATGATATGTAACATGACATGGGAAATAATACGACATGACATGACAGGACAGATGACACAAGACACACGACACGTGACACATGATACACGACATGACATATGACACATGACATGGTATGTCATATGACACATGAAATTACATGACATGTTATATGTCATGTGTTATGTCATCAATCATGTCATCTGTCATTTCATCTGTCATGTCATCTGTCATGGCATCTGTCATGTCATCTGTCATGTCATCTGTCATGTCATGTGCCATGCCATGTGTCATGTCATGTGTCATGTCATGTGCCATGTCATGTGCCATGTCATGTGCCATGTCATGTGCCATGTAGTGTGTCATGTCGTGTGTCATGTCGTGTGTCATGTCGTGTGTCATGT
>CAKNYM010020105.1:11471-27331 GCA_932195095.1 Andricus curvator
CGTGTGTCATGTCGTGTGTCATGTCGTGTGTCATGTCGTGTGTCATGGCGTGTGTCATGTCGTGTGTCATGTCGTGTGTCACTTCGTGTGTCACGTCGTGTGTCACGTCGTGTGTCACGTCGTGTGTCACGTCGTGTGTCAATTCGTGTGTCACTTCGTGTGTCATGTCATGTGTCATGTCATGTGTCATGTCATGGGTCATGTCATGTGTCATGTCATGTGTCATCTCATGTGTCATGTCATGTGTCATGTCATGTGCCATGTCATGTGTCATGTCATGTGTCATTTTTTTATGTGTCATCTCATGTGTCATGTCATGTGTCATGTCATGTGTCATGTCATGTGTCATGTCATGTGTCATCTCATGTGTCATGTCATGTGTCATGTCATGTGTCATGTCATTTTATGCTATGTCCTCAAAGGTCCGTGGGCCTCCTCTCGTGTCCATGAAAAGTGACATTTGGACCCAGTGTCCTAGGACTTTATTTGATATAAGCACTTCCAGAAATTCTAAATCTAATTATGAGGAACGAATGTTGCCTATCTCTGCTTGAAATCGATTTACGAGTATAAATACAGTCCCTAATGAACCGGCTTACTGGAATATATTTTTCATGAAAGAATTATGGGAGGAACTCTAGAGCAGCTTTAAATGGGATGGGATATTGGAGTTTCAGTGCTGGTAAAGTAAACGACACTGATTGGTTTAAATTTTCACCATGCGGAAAATATTCTGATATACTTGTTACCTAAATCTGCCCTTATGGAGCTTGCAACAGCATTATTCAAGTCAATCGCTTGGATATCCTGCGTTAGATTTCAAACTGCCCGGATAACATAGGGGACTGCTTTGAGGACACTGGTGTTGAAGTTATTATTGGTGCTGGTACAGTAGCCGGTGTTTCGGGGTTAGAAACTCCTACATTCATATCTGCACCTGTAGGGTTCGGGACAGGCAATGGATCTGACCTATTTAAAGGCCCTTCGATATTGTCATTAGCATCATTATTAAATTCACTGTCATTCGCGTTTTCGTTGTTCGCAATTTGATTCTGATCAATCACTTCAATTTCAAAATTTATCACCCTCTTTTTATTTTAAATAAAAGTACTTATCGCCCAAATCAGAATTAAAAACAATTGTACTAATAGAGAGAGACCAGGTTAACAATTAATAAAAATTTTGCGATAGACTCACCTTTTGATGTTCTTGATGGAATAGCTAGCTAAATTTTTTAATTTCGGCACTATTAGAAAATTTTTTAATTCTATCACTAATTCACACTCATTCACATTCACAGTTTTTATGAATAAAAATCAATTATTTCGCGAGCTAGCCTCTTCAGTTCTCTGCTAATCAATTTTTCTTAGGCTGATCCTCGTTCCTAGGTGTAGCCTGCGGTGAAAGAGAGGAATTTCCTTTTTCTATTATTTCCGTGGTCTCTACAACCATCGTCTGGGAACCCCTGACAAAATTTCGATGCCACTTGCTTCCTGGTTTAAAAACCACGACAAAAACCTTGGAGGGGGTGCTCGCGGCTCGTTCTCTCGTCCTTGACGTCCTTCCTTCACGGCTCGTACTCTCGTTCACCCTGGGACCTTATTCTGGGCTACGTACAATTTCCACCCAGATTCCGACGCTGGCTTCAGATTCCTGAAAATAAAAATAGGCCTTCCGTCTTACTTCTTTCGGGTCACGTTCAATTTCCGCCTCGAATCTCACGTTGTCCTCTTGAACCGGTACCAAAATTCCACAATGAATTGGAGGATTGTTCTTGTAGTCAAAAGATTATATTTTTTGACTGATTTAGTTGAGATTTTGACTGAGACATTTGATTTTTAGAATTATTTATTTCGCGTAGCCTATTTTTTAATAAAATTACTTTTATTCAAACTCATATATTTTAATATTTTAAATTTTAATTAAGTAAAATATTCCATCTAAAAATATTTCGAACTTTCAAATTTATTATTTATTTATTTATTTATTAAGTCCCTAGGGCTAAAACAGCCCTCTAAGGAACAAATTATACATATAATTTACAAACAAAGGTCAAATGACAAATATGACGTAGATAAAAGAATATTAATTAATTACAGATGACTAAAGATAAAATAACATAAAAATGAACATAAGTAAAATATGCTAATATAAGCTAGTGGTTGGCATAACGGATATAATTAAAAATCTTGAGACTTTATTGTAAGATAACAAATATAATACCATGGATTAAGTTGTAAAGATTAAATTTATAATATTAAGGCGCAAAACATCACTAAAAGTTACAAAAATAATCATAAACAATTTACGATTCACCAGTGCGAAATTTCAAGAGTAGAATTATCAATACTAAACAAAAAGTTAAAGAAAAGCCTTTTAAAGTGATAAGCCGAAGGTGCATGTCTGATTGATTCAGGTACCTTATTCCAAAGACGCGCTCCCCTCACTATGAAGGATCTTTGAAATTTACAAGATTTGTGTCGTGGAACTGCAAGAACCGTTTTTCTTACACGAAGCCTAGACTGAGCAGGTAAAGTCACATTTCTGTTTTCAAAAAGATCTAGAAAATATTGAGGGGTTTTACTAAAAAAGAGATTGAAAATTAAATTACCCATACAAAATTGTCTTCTCTTAGCTACATTGAGAAATCCCGCCCGTTGCCGATATAAAGTAATGTGCTCATATTTCGGGACATCATAGATGAATCGTATACAGGAATTAAGTGCTCGCTCCAATTTATAATTCAGCTCATCTGTGATATCGTCATACAGCACACACCCATAATCAAAAAACGGGAGTATAAGACTCTTAACAAGAAGAATCCGAGTTGAAGTAGGCAAGAATTCCTTGTTCCTTCTAAGCTGTTGGAGTATTCTGAAGGTATTCCTCGAGATTTCAAAAATTTGCTCTTTCCAGGAGACAGTACGGTTGAAGATATACCCCAAATCTCTCACCGAATCAAGAAAGGGAATGTCAAGGCCATCAACCTTGAGCTGAGGCAGGGAACCTAATGTAGCAGCGGACGGGAAAGAGGACTGTCCTATGACAATTGCTTTAGTTTTCGAAGGGTTCAGCTTTAACCTATTGTTAAGTGCCCATTGATGCACAATATTAATATCCTTCTGAACCTGCGCAATCAAACTATTAATGGAGGAGATAGGACCAGAGACATACAGTTTAAAATCATCCGCATATTTATGGTATTTGCAATGCTCAATATCACTACCAAGGTCAGAAGTGTACAGTCCAAAAAGGAGGGGGGCAAGAGTGGAGCCCTGAGGCAGACCACTCTCGACCTCCACCCAATCGGACCGCTCATCCTTATCATTATCATTAAGCACTTGCTGAAAACGGTTTTTCAGGTAGGACTCAAACCACACAATTGCGGTACTAGATAAATTAAAGTTACGAAGTTTATTTAAGAGAAGCTTATGATCAACAGTATCGAAAGCTTTAGAAAATTCAAATAAAACAACTATTGTTATTTCCTTATTTTCGATAGCGATTTTAATGTCTGAAGTAACTTTGAGGGAGGCTGTTAATGTGCTGTGCTTAGCCCGAAAGCCCGATTGTAGCGGATCAAGTAGCCTGTTTAAATCTAAGTAATTCGTAAGCTGCGAATGCACAATACGTTCGAGCGGCTTGGACATAGCACAAAGTATCGAAATTGGCCGGAAATCATTGGGAGAAGAGGGACTAGAAACCTTAGATATAGGGCGGATCAGCGCATGTTTCCATAGTTTAGGGAAAATTCCTACTTGAAGAGAAGAGCTATAGATGTGAAGGAGTATGGGGAATATTACAGGAAGCGCTATTCGAATCATCTTTATGGAAATACAATCTGTTCCTAAAGCATTAGTTTTTGTTTTAAAAATGTTCTCAAAAAAAGAAATCCGTATCTCGAAAAGTGGAGCTTGCCTGATCTGCTATAAGGTATGTACCAGAGTTGACGGAGTTACAGGGTGGTAGATTCGTAAATGCTTTTAATAAATCATTTGGTGGAAACGTATGAGCTGAGGCATCATTATTAAGTGGTATTAAATGTAGGCGTCTAAGTAAGTGCCAAATATTCTCATTTTTATTCTTATTCTTTATAGAATTGTAATTATACTGATTATACGAATCCCTGATTTTAGTTTGACCTAAGTTCCTAAGCTGACGAAACTGAGCTAGTATCAGCGGATTTTTAGTTCTCTTTGCCAGGCGACGCTTATTACTACGTTGCTTCATAAGGTTCTTTATTTCCAGTGTGATCCAAGGAGCTGAATCTTTATGTTTATGTGGAACGTGTAAAGGCGCAAACTGATCGAACGATGAAATTAAGTACGAGCACAAAAGATTTAATTTACTATTAATGTCTACAGATCTTAATATTTTTTCAAAATCATAAGTCATTAAGTGCTCCTAAAACTTACACTCATCAACATATGCAAGATTTCTTATTAGGGTTTGTTTACGGTTTGGATCATCTACAATCATTAAGTCTATTCGGGAACTGGAATGATCAGTGTGATGGGTGGAATTATGTGGCACAATAAATAACCCAGCATAATGTATCATAGTAGTTAAATAATTAGTATGATTACAAATCACACACGGAGAAAAATGGAAGTGAAAAATTGGGTCTTTAGTGCTGGTAGTCGAGGTATCCATTACTGAACTGGCGTTGTAAAAAAAATTCGCGATTGAAAATCAGTTATTGACTCAAGTGCAATCGCGGCATTAACTCCTTTAGGCAACTAAAGAGATTACAGCTTTTCGACGTTCTGACTCCCCTAGCGCACTGTACGGAGTCCAGTCCAGAATAGGAATCGTTCCTATACTCGCAACAGTAAAGAATAATCGGCCAAAAAGAATTCACAAGAACACAGAGCGGCGGCTGTTGACGGGTCGATATAGTCACCTTTCATTTTATAAACTTACATTTATTTATATATTATACATGCATATATTCAATAAGTTTTAAACATTAAATTATGAACATTTATTTGCTGAAACAGAAAAAGTCATGTTCGATGAAAAACGTAGTTGCCGAGGATTGAACCCGGGTTTCCAACGCAGCAGTCAGCTCTCTCTGCAATCTGGTATTCTGGATTCTAAAGTAAGAGGTACTGAACGTCCTTATGGTATCATGCAAGCAAGCTTCGGTACGGTGCTGTCCGAACGTTATTGAGTGCGGGACATCCAGGAATGGTTACTGGACTGCTGCAAACTCAGTCGAGTTCCCAATAAAACACTATAAACTATATTTCGATTAAGACTTCGTCCTTCCGAAAACTGAGACACGATATATAGATTTCCATTATTGGTTCTAGAAAGTATAGTAATTTATTCTTTCTATTCTTTTTTGAGAAAACGCACTTTTTAGGAGAGACTAGTTTTTCATTTGTGCAAAGGTTGAAGCACTTAAATTGTAGGTGGTAACGTACAAAGTGTATACAATAACTTTAAAGTATTAAAAGATAAGGTTCTACGCAGGAGAGATACACATTTTTAATGATTAGTGTGTAGTTTCACAATTCTTCCCGTGTCTTGTGCATCTATTCCTGAAATTTGGTAATCATTAAACAATTTCTGTACTGAATATGGAACTCTTCAGTCTCATTTTTCTCCGTGCATCTAAATTAGTATTAAAATCCCCTGTAAGGATAATATTATTAAAGTTAGGTACGTGGGTAAAAATTTCCGATTCAAGTTCAGTGCCAAAATAGGCATTTGGAGGTTTATAAATGACCCCCACCAAAACACTGTCCCTCGCTCCCATGACCTCGACAAGAAGAAATTCAGCAGTAGGATAATTAACAGCCGAGCGAACTCCCAAAAAAAAAACCCCTAAGGCTATCGTGCACATACATGCAAACACCCCCCCCCCCCTCCGCTCTCCTCTATCTCTGCGGAAGAGCCCATAATTGTCAAGTGCAACTGCACATGATTGGTGATTCGAGGTTAGCCATGTCTCTGAGACTGCCGTAATATGATACGCACAAGAGCTGAAAAATTGTCGGAACTCATGAATGTGAGCCAAGAGAGACTGTGCATTCACATGGCAAATACTTAAACAATCCATAATGAACTAAGAGTAAACTTAATTGCAAAATAAGAATAAGCGTAAATATATCCAAAAATACCCCAGCATAGAATGTACAGACTATTAATAACAAAGATGGTAGCCAGTGCCCAACTCAATCCAACCTTCATACTAACAATTCTCAGCAATAGGGGATGATAAGACTTAAAATTGCTTCTACTCTGAAAGAATAATGTGTAGAGAGTGATGGCAAATGCCCTTATAGTTTCAAAAAATTTGCAGATTGCACTTATAAATTGCCTCAAATTAGTTACACAAAGGCGAAAAAAATGATAACAAAAAATTGCCACTTATTTTTAACTAAATTAGTAATAAATCTGCATATAAAAAATCCAATCGACCATGCATAATAAAGCCTATGGGTTATTTAATCATTAATTATTATTCTTCTCACTAATAAGTTTATTCTAATTTCAATAAATTGGAGTTATTTAATTATCTTTAATTTTTATTATTACTTCACTTACTCAATTTTCATCTAAAGGAATCCTCTTAATAAATTTTCAAATTAAAAAATTCAACAAAAGCTTGTATTCAAAAATTGAGGCTATTTAATAATTTTAATCACGATTTATAATAGCCAAAAATGTTTTCTTTCGTCGAATTGGCTTTTCACTTCACTTAATTTGCTGTAATCCTCTTATCAACTCTCTCACAAAACTTTGCGGGTTCATATCACACAATGTCACTGAAAAATACTACAATTGAATCGTCTAGTTGCAAAACCGGCCAACTCCTCGATTTTGGGAAATGCGTTTTTTCAGTTTTTTGAGTCCTAAGTGAACTTTTTAATCAACTGGAAACAAGAAACCATGAAAAAACCACTCAAATCCCTGTTTTATATGTGTTCGAAAATCACGATTTGCTGCAAAGCCGGTCAAATCTCCATGCTGAAAATGGCCGCTCTTTTCGTGTAGTGTTCACGTACATACTTAAGGATAAAGAAGTTTGTGGAAGAAGTTCCTTTTAATCAAGCAAGAAATGGGAAGAGTGTTTTGAAACATACTGCCCTAATGTCTATAACAACCAAAGAGTTTTGGTTCCCATCTTATTGTGGCTACGTGTGACAGAAAATCAGCTTTCCCCAACAATTTTGTTTTTTGGAGATGGCCGGTTTTGCAACTAGACGATTATTTTATTCCTTTTTCCACTGATTACGTTATTGTTTGGGTTTATCATGGCGACGAGTTTGTGGACTCCCACTTCTGACATCAAAATTTTCCCTGTGACAGTCACGAGCTATTTGGCGCTAAAATTCAAATTATTTGAATTTTTAGTCAAAGTTATAGTACAAATTTTACGTTCCATTTCGACGAGGAGAATATCTCCGCTCGTCCTGGGCTCCGACTTGACAATTCCAACGATGGCCAGAAATGTTTGAAAAACAACGATGATTTTTCTTCCACTTAATTTACTATTTTGACTTCAATAAAAACTGTTAATTAAATTTAAGCTGAGAAATTTAGGGATAAAGTCACTGAAAAGCCAAAGGTGTACGGGTATGATTATATATTCTGCATATTTAGCGAATGAAAATTTTGCAAGTCCGAATTTACATAGAATTCGATAGAGTGAACGGGGACAAAGATTTCGCGTCGCGAGTTAGTCAAAATCTGATCTCAAAAATCGATGCTGTTCGCGGCCTCCCGGATCGCACAGCGATCCATACATCTCCCGCGCAATTCTACTCTCAATCATTCCCACACGTCTAACCAATCACAACTCAAATTTGTACCCCCAAGCTGACTAAATCAATGACAATCTTACGTCAAACTGTGCTGCAAAACCGTCCTAGTTCGTTTCCTAAAAAACTCCCATTGACGACGTTTCCTTAATTTAGGCTTAAATCTCATTTCACGTTTCACTATCAAAAACGTCAAATAACAGATGGCAGTAAAAAGTTCATTAGTATTTAAAATTTTCCTACTGCTAATAATCAATTTAAATTCTAGTTCAAACCGGTTAATAATATTGGCTTCTTCATTCTACTTAACTATGTAGCACGTAATTTTGAGGTTATATTTCGCAAGTCGAACTAACCCACTTCCCCAAACCCTTTAGAACAAATTTACTCTACGTTCCTTTCGTACTAATTCCGCATTCCAAACTAGAGCTGAAAACGAAACCTGAAACAACATCATTCTTTCCAGAACACGTGCAAATCATAAAAGTAAATCAAGTATCAAATTAGTAAATTCCTTATGCTACAGAGTCTGTTCGCATCCGAAAATACCAAGTCCTCTTTCAATTTATTTATTTTTATTATTGAGATTTTTGTTTTATTTAATAATTGCATTAATAAATCATTATAGGCTAGAATCATTCTGTAAAGCAAATTCAAATATATCGCGCTATTTTATATGTCCATGAGAGGTGCTGCCTCTCATGAACAGTGAAGGTATTAATGAACAATCGCTGATTGTTACATCCAGCGTGGCCGGTAAGTGACGAAAGCTCGACAACTGCTTTTTCTGCTCCCTGCTTCGCTGAATAGTAGAACACTTTACTAAAACGATGCTAACGAGGCGAATTTTTTTCTTTTGATTGTTACATGAAAAATAGAATTTTCTACAAAAAAGCGGCCTTTACAGACAGTCTTTATACTCTTTAGATCATTGATACAAAAACGGCACTCAAACGGCACTGCCCAGTGCCGTTTCAGTGCTGCTCGTTTGAAGCTACTTAGATTACAGTTTGAAATGCCTGCGGAAGTTCCCTTTATGCCTGCGACTAAAGTCGGATTCAAAAGTCCTGACACCTGGTTTTGAAGCTTTATTACTCGGCGAGAAAAATTCGCAGAATGTTGAGTCAAATACAGAAATATTCTTCAACATTATACGTGTAAAACGATGTCAGTTTGATTTTCGTCAAAAATTTGTTGACTTTTCTGTGACACAAAATGTGTGAAAAAACAGGAGAGATAACCCTCAACTTTCACTACGTCGACTTTGAAGTCCTCCACACGTTCAAAAATTGGTACCAGATATTTGAATTTGAATTTGTGCCAAAAATGTAAAAAATAATTATCTCGGCTCTGGATAGAGATTTCAAGCTGAACTCTAGCTTGAAAGAAGCTTCTCGATTCAATGGTTTCATCTCAAAAGTTGACCGGTCAATAAAAATTATTAATGTCTATCCAGAGCCGAGATAATTATTTTTTACATTTTTGGCTCTACTAATTAAAATAATCATTAAATTGAAGTAAAACAAATTGCCATTTGTTAAGTACATGTTACTGAATACTCATGAATTTTTTCAAATTTCTGGTACCAATTTTGAACGTGTGGAGGACTTCAAAGTCGACGTAGTGAAAGTGGAGGGTCATTTCTCCTGTTTTTTCACACATTTTGTTTCACAGGAAAGTCAAAAAAATTTTGACGAAAATCAAACTGACATCGTTTTATACGTATAATGTTAAAGAATATTTCTATATTTTACTCAACATTCTGCGAATTTTTCTCGCCGAGTAATAAAGCTTCAAAGCTAGGAGTCAAGACTTTTGAATCCGACTTTAGGCTACCAAGTAGACCAGCTGAAAGAGATTAAAAATTAAAAATTGTAAAATCTTGAAGTTACCTCTGCGAAAGTTATAAATTCAGAATTCCGAGTTTCGGTCATTTCAGATATCCAAATTTTTTTTTTTAAACTTCAAAATTCGAATGAATATAATGTATCTCGTAAATGGAATGAGATACGCCAAAATACATCATTTTCGAATTCAACTCCAGAATAGTATATTAGTATGTAATTTATATGTATAAAATATATATAATGAGAACATTTATAAATTAAAAAAATTGTTAATAATTTGAAGAAACTTCTAAAAAGGGATTCGGGGTGGTGGCGGCCAACTACTATAAATCACTCTACCCGCCCGGTACGTGACGAGTTCAATAGGACCATTATATGAGCGTCGCATCAGTCTGAGTGCCCTTTAGGTGCCGAAATCAGCACAAGCAGTCACTGAAACGGCACTAGCGGCCCAGTGCCGTTCGCCAGTGCCATTTCAGTGCCATTTCATCGGGAGAGTAAGTCCGTTTACACACGATTTCCAGCGACCGTAAGAATCTTATACTGACTTATTCCTCTTCTCATAGCGAAGATCCTTCTGATCTTTACATAAAACAAAGAGTTTTTAGAATAAGTTCATTTTGACGTAACAATTGCATTAAGTAAACGGAAAAAATTGTTAAATATTATGCAAGATTTTCTTATGCTTTTAGCAGTACTTGAAAATCATTAGTAATAATGATAAAACTCAAAATGAAATAAAATGACAAATACTTTTTTTTTAAGAAATATTGAATTAAAGAGAATTGATAAAGTTCCAAATGTTTATTAAAAATTAAAAATTTTAAATTCCTAAATTGCATACAAAAACAATACACGCAAAATATGCAATATATTTTTATTCAATAAACAAATTTTGAAAAATTACTAATCTCAAAGATTCATATTATTAAAGTTCAAGTCATGGAGTGATATAAACGGAAGTGAACCAAATGTTCAGATGAGCTCTTGAAATAAGAATATTACGAACGCGCAGTTACAAACAAGTTGTTGTATTTCCAGACATCATGGTTGCGAGGGTGCATTAATATGTCGATATCCAGGTGATCTGAAGAAAAGTTCCAAAGATTTTAGCTCAAGCGGGCATCGCTCTTCTTCTCGTTGGTTATTTAATGCCAATAAGGAACTTCAATACTAGTACAAGGGTAGGATTCAAGATGTTCCTTTTAGTAATTAAACTTTTTATATAAGTATGACGCCTTTTATTACATTAATTGGGGTTTATTTGAATAAACTTAGCATCTCTTCACAAACGTTCTAGGTCAATAATTCTTGCAAAAGAATATCGTATTAATGAAGGACCCACAATTAAAACTTATGTCGACTCAGAATCTTAAGTATAATTTTTGAAATAATTTTACTCTATCACAAAATATGTGTGTAATTGACGTTTTTACATATATAATTAACACTCGTGTCCGCTCAGAATCTTAAGTATAATTTTAAAAATAATGTTATTATATTATGAAATATGTGTGTAACTGTCGTTTTCAAATATTTCAGAGTGGAAATTCAAATTTTGACGTAAGGGGAAAAACTGCTGCTTTGCATGTAGAAAGTGCACAAAAGGGAGAAGGTCAACTATTAAGTATTGTACCTGCCTTGCCAATATTGCAAGAAGCACCTCTGCCGCCAAGGCTTACAAAACGATCATTCAGTTCATTAAGGTATTTAGGAAGATAGTTATGTATGTCAATGGCGAATTGGATATTATACTAACGCGATGAAACGAAGGGGTGAGTCGAACAAGTATCGTGAAAAAAGATCGAAGGAAAATAATACCTGTGATTTATCCACATTTTTCCCTTCTTGAGAAAATATTGTCCCCCAAAATCCATCTCGCTACAAATCACAAATTTTATATTTTAATCTTTTTTTTTTGCATTACTTTCAAGGGAAAACATTCACAAAAATTTCTGTCGCAGGACACAGATGACAAGAAGTACATAAAAAATTATTCTGACTTATATTGATGCAAAATAAAAAAGTTTTGTATGACATAAGGCAGGGCTCACCACTTTCAGCAGGTATTGACTGCCACGACAAGTTTTTGACTGCCAGAAAGTTTTTCTGTCATTTTTTCTTCAGTTTCCAGAAATTTTGGTTCACCGAATTCCTTATCGTTCATACCGAAGGTCCTGCATTTTTTATACTCGAATTCACAATACATTTCATTTTTTTATTTCAAACTTTAATTTAACTCGAAGGATTAGGGACCAGTAGAAGGACAAATTCGACAAAAATTTATTGGGGCCTATTTGACCTAGTCTTTTGACTACCACTGGCAATCAAGGCAGTCAATGACTGCCTACTGGTGAGCCCTGACATAAGGTTTTAATTGCCTTTTTTTATCATGTTTTAAACACTCACCTCCAAATAAAAACAATAATCCTAAAATGTACGTCTTTGAAGTAATTTTAAGGTTTTGATTTCCCACGTTAATTGGATATGTATGTGATAGTTGAAAATATTAAAAACGAATACAGTAAAATGGGTCTTAGCGCGCAGTGAGCCGGATCTGGAATTTACTGTTCAGAATGGACCGCAAGTCGTAATCCCTAACTGATGTTGATTTTTTTCTGAAGAAAAAATGCAGGAAACTCAATATTAACCAGAATTATTGCAACAGAATTCATAGTGGAGAAATAATCCTGATAGTATTTGAAATAATTATTATGAACAATTATTATAAACAAATTACTATGTATTGGTCTCATATAGAAAATTTTTGATTTGACTTCCATTGCTAAGATTTTGTATACGCGTCATAATTTATAGAGAAAAAATTAAGATAAGTTAACATTTACTATAATGCTATAAATATTTTTAGAAACCAATTCTCAACCGTTGTGATTTTCTAATAGATAGATTGATTTTTCTGACAAAAAGTGATTCACAATTGTCCTTAAAGACATTTTTAAACCTTAAACTTTATCAAACATAAACAATGTGGATTGTCAATGACAATTTATATAAACAAAATGTTCCCATCGGCCTATTCTCGGAAGAAAAACATTATTTAATTGTCAATTACTTTTGTAACTTAATCAAATTTAAACAAAATTTAATGTATGTGAAAATTTATAATTTATCATTGATAATTTGTTAAAGCTTGAAGTTCAAAAATTCCTTTGATGATAATTATGAATCAGTTCTTGTCCGAAAAATGAATCTAGCAACGAGAAAAACTGAAAAATTGAGAATTCGTTTCTAAACATGTTTACAAGAATAGTAAATATTAACCAATGCTAATTTGTCATTCAAACTTATGACTCTAATGAAGAATCTTAGAAATTAGGGTTAGAAAAAATTCAAAGTTGATAATTCGCTTAAAAAAGTTGTTTGTAATAATTACCCTAAATATTATTATGTTCATTTCATTTCGATGAGTGCAGTTGCAATAATTATGGCTAATAGTAAGGTTATTTCATTATCCTTTCTTATGAAAAAAATTCATATAATAAAATTTTCCGTGAAAAAAAGGAATGCTGTTTAACTTCGCTGGGATTCAAGCCCAGGACCTTACGTTTGCCGGATGACTGCTTTACCAACTGAGCTACCGAGGGGTCCAGTAGGGTGAGCTGACAAATAATTTTTTTAGTTTTTCGATCAGGATAGTAAAAATATCATTCTATATACAAAAATAGATTTCTGTGATTTTTTATAGATTTTTAAAACGATATCTTCCGTTAGCAGAAATAATTTGAAGTTTTTAGGTTCGAAAAGGTGATTTTATCAACGTATTTTAATGCTAAAAAATATTTTAATGATAAACTTACGTAAAGTCACAATTTTACTTAAAAACTAAATTGTTTTGTAAACTAAATAGCTTAAAAGACGTACATTTGTTCATTTATTCTTCTCAGACGTATTTTATAACATGAAGACGCATTAGAATCTAAGAGGTTACATCAAAATATTCAAACATGTTACTTTGGTGCGTCAATGAGTAAAAAAAAATATTTTTCATGATTATCGAATTATTGTGTTGTGAGTGATTTCTTTATAGTTTTTTGTAAATAAAATTAGTATTTTCTCTTCATTTACAAAAATACGATATTACTCACTCCTTTGCAGAAGTTCACGTTCTTTTTCATCAGATGTGTCATTAGGTTTAACCCTTCTACTTGTAAGCTGACGGTTGTGTGTAATCGAAAATATTGAAATATGTGTACAAAACACGTCCCTAATTTAAGTTCCGTTTAGTTAAGGCATTTTATTCTAACATGATATTTCATTAATAATTTGCTGCAAAACAACGCTACTGAAATTTGTTTAATAATAATACTTCTGTTAGTAATTATAAATTATTAATAATAATTGTTTCTTCATAACAAAATAGAACCAAGTAGAGGATACTATTATGTATAATAATCGACAAGTGTACGCAGTATGAAGTTGCTTCTCTTCGCCGTCTATTTTCGCCGCTAATACATTATGTTCGCAGCATGAAGTTGGTTCTGTGCGCAGCTAATACATTCTGTTCGCAGCATTAAGTGGGTTCGTAGTGATAACTTTGTGTTTTCATTATTTTATTTTCAGATTCAATAATATTTAAAAAATTCAAAACATTGGAGCACATAATCAATTTTAATTATACGAATGTAGATAGTAATTGTAAACTTTGATAGTTTTCAATTTTTAAATACTTATGCAAATTTGAATAGTAATTATACATTTGGATATTCAGTTAATTCTTCAGATTGACTCAAAAGACATTTCACTCATGAAATTATTAAAAGGTTGTAAATGCACTGCGTCGATAATTTTTTTTCGCTAATAATTTGACTTCAATAATATACTTAAAATTAAACCATTTCGAATTTATATTTACCCTGTAAATCCTTTCAAGTTACAAAAACAATTTTATTTCTATAAATATAATACAATGCTTTAATATATGAACAATGTGAAAGTAAGAAAGTTCCAAATTAAATAGTTTTTTAATATCTTCAAATAAAAATATTAAAACTTCATATTGGATGTCTTAGAATTTGATTTTTTCTGTGATTTCAAGGGTAAAAAAATAAAAAAATATCATCTTCATTCGTTCGCATCTCATACATTCCATTCACAGTTAAAGAAAATAATATGTTCAATTGATAATATATGAAATTCTTTGTAATCAATTTTAAATCTTCGAAATTGTTTGTAATTTGTAAGTTTTTCATTTTTTCATTACGTCAAATAATTGGCATAAATAAGAAGCCTTTACCATTTTTGATTTCTAATATTAGTTCTAATAAAAATAATTAAATGGTTAAAATCTATTACAATTACAATTTTTTAATTTCAAGTTTATTATATGAAAAAGCCAAAATTATTTCACGTATTACAAAAGTTTTATGAACTTCTCCTTTTTAAATCTTTCGAAAATGACAATTCAAAAATCTTACTTTTCGGCAGCTTTCAGCTTGGAACTTTCATCATTAAATTATCTCAAACTGAAATCATTTAATGCTGAACAACTTTGAATTGAAAGCATACATATCGAAGCATTGAAAATGGTATGGTTTCATTTTTAAATCTTCAAAAATTGTATCGTTTGAAAATAATTAAATGTTATAGTTTAATTTAGACCAATTTTCAAATAAAAATATTGATAATCTATATATTTTCTATAGGTGTAAAAATTGTATACAAATTCAGGGTGGCCGCTGGAACGGGAAATGACCGGGAATTTGTTGAGACTGGGAAAAACCTCGAAATGACACTGATTTTATTTTTTACCGGGAATTTTATAAATCTTTAGAAGAAAAATCCATCCAATGACTTGAAATATCACAAATGTCATATCACATGATACGTAATGCAATTTAAAATAAGTTTGATTTCAACTTCTTTTAAAGTTTAAGTTTAATTGTTAACTTTTTCAATTACGAAACCATTCAGTTCGCAATGTGTAATTCTAAAATCTTTTACGATACAAAATTTCCATTTTAGGTCTTTATTCGTATGGGTACGTTTTAATTAAAAAAAATTTGAAAATGCAGTTTGGAAGACTTAAACAATAAAATATGCATAGTGTTTGAAATTTCAATGTGTTGACAAAAAACGTTTCAAGTTGATCAACTGTAAATATAAATTAATTAGTGGTTTCTAAAAATTGAACTGTAGTTCGAGAATTTAAATGTGAACAATAACACAGTCACACAAAAAAAAAACTTTGTTTCGGATCTGGAGGTCAGACCATGTTTATAAT
>CAKNYM010020106.1:0-10489 GCA_932195095.1 Andricus curvator
GATATTATTGAAGGTATCACCTTCGGTAAATAAAATCGAAAAAAAAATTAGAAATCTATGGAGCGGACGGGGGTCAAATTGGGCGAAAAGTGTTCCGGAAATGGTATTAATCCACTTTACGTTCCATTTGGAAGTAGAATTTACAATTTTTGCCAATTTTAAACGAGATATTATTGAAGGTATCTTCTTCGGTAAATAAAATCGAAAAAAAAAATTAGAAATCGATGGAGCGGACGGGGGTCAAATTGGACGAAACGTTGCCCCGGAAATGGTATTAATCCACTTTACGGTACATTTGGAAGTAGAATTTACAATTTGTGCCAATTTTAAACTACATATTATTGAAGGTATCACCTTCAGTAAATAAAATCGAAAAAAAAATTAAAAATATATTGAGCGGACGGGGGTCAAATTGGGCGAAAAGTGTCCCGGAAATGGTATTAATTCACTTTACGGTCCATTTGGAAGTAGAATTTACAATTTTTGCCAATTTTAAACTACATATTATTGAAGGTATCACCTTGAGTAAATAAAATCGAAAAAAAAATTAAAAATCTATTGAGCGGACGGGGGTCAAATTGGGCGAAAAGTGTCCCGGAAATGGTTTTAATTCACTTTACGGTCCATTTGGAAGTAGAATTTACAATTTGTGCCAATTTTAAACGAGATATTATTGAAGGTATCACCTTCGGTAAATAAAATCGAAAAAAAAATTAAAAATCTATGGAGCGGACGGGGGTCAAATTGGACCAAACGTGCCCCGGAAATCGTATCAGCCTAAGTGTGACGGTTCCACACTAATTGTTTCGAATGTACAGTTTCAAATTTTTCATATTTTTTTTCCATATCAATTTAGGATAGTGTTTCTAAAAAACATTTGCGCTTTCGATTTTTCGAATTTCGAAAAAACAAAAAAATGAGAGCAGAAACAAATTTTTTCAAAAACCTACATTCTCTCCCAAACCTCAATATTTTTTCTAGTTTTTTAGATTATAATTGCGACACACATTATTCACGAGGTGTAAAGAAGGTAAAAATTTATGTTCCACCACAAGAAAGGATCAAATCGGAAGAAAATTGTCCCGGAAATGGTATTAATCCACTTTACGGTCCATTTGGAAGTAGAATTTACAATTTGTGCCAATTTTAAACTACATATTATTGAAGGTATCACCTTCAGTAAATAAAATCGAAAAAAAATTAGAAATCTATGGAGCGTACGGGGGTCAAATTGGACGAAAAGTGTCCCGGCAATGGTAATAATCCACTTTAAAGTACATTTGAAGGCAGAATTCACAATTTTTGCCAATTTTAAACGAGATATTATTGAAGGTATCACCTTCGGTAAATCAAATCGAAAAAAAATTAAAAATCTATGGAGCGGACGGGGGTCAAATTGGACGAAAAGTGTCCCGGAAATGGTAATAATCCACTTTACGGTCCATTGACTCAGGTTTCCCGTTGAGCATGCGGGATATAGCGTTAGGAGTAGCAGTATATATATATAACCTCAGCCCACATAAGACGTTAAACATGCAATCCCCTTCGAGCTTGTTCGCTCCTAATCATCAATTTGACGTAAATCAAATTAAAAGTTTTGGTTGCTTAACTTACGCTAAAGTACCCGACGGAAAGAAGCTTGATGATCGAGCAATTAAATCGTTTTTAGCCGGATATTTACGGACGGGTTATATAGTATACGATCCAGAAACAACAAAACTAATTGAAACACGAGAAGTCAGATTTGTGGAAAGATACACATATGGCGGTATACATAAAAATTCAACGGGTCCCCTCGAAGAACTCCAAATCAGTCAAACAGATACGAACAAAAGGACAATTCAAACTGAGGGAGAAGTAAACCCTCAAGAGACCACCGAAACTGAGGGAGTATTTGCAGAACCTCCGGTTAAAAGAAAGCGCGTTAGACCCCCAAAAGAAGCTAAGATCACAACGGAAACTGAAGTCACTGAACCTATTGTTTTGTATACAATGAACGAAACCGAAAGCGACTCGAAACACGACGAACGGTATTACGCGTTACTACCTGGAATAATGGGTGATCCTAAAACTTATCACGAAGCCATGAGTCGATCAGAAAGACAAGAATGGAAAGAAGCGTTTGATACCGAAATAAACGCGATGCAGAAAAACGGTGTTTTTGACTTAGTGAAAAGATCGGAACTAATGAAAGACGGAACTAAGCCTAATATAATTGACACTCGATGGGTATGTAAAACGAAATTGGACGCTGATGATACATCAATAAAAAGAACTCGTTTAGTAGCTAGAGGCTTCCGCGACAAAAACTCTTACGACTTGCGAGAAACGTATGCTCCGGTGACACGACTGCCCTTGATTCGTTTAATCTTAGCTTTTGCAAATAAACATGACTTAATAATGTATCAGCTTGACGTTAAGACAGCGTTCCTAAATAGCGATGTACGCGGAGAAGTATATACAGAAATACCTGAAGGTTTTCCGTGTACTGAGTCAGAAAAGAAAGAATATGTGTGGAAACTGAACAAGTCGTTATACGGGTGAAAAACGAGCCCTAAAAGCTGGAATGAACTGTTCTCAGATACAATGAAAGAATTCGGTTTTAAAACAACTAGGAGTGAACCGTGTTTGTTTGTCTATACTCTTAACGACGTAATCATATTGGCCGTACTCTATGTAGATGATATAATCTTTGCAGGGAATAATGAAAAGGCTCTAACAGACATCAAAGATAAATTAATTACTAGATTTGAAATGAAAGACTTAGGCGAACCGAGAGAGTACTTAGGAATGTCGGTCGTGCGAGACAGAACAACTAGATCATTAAAAATAAATCAAACTAAGTTTATCGTTAAAATGTTGGAAAAATTTGGATACAAAGACGCTCATCCTCAGCGGTCCCCTATGATAACAGCTCAAGTTAATAACAGACAGCGACGCGAACGAGAAGACCAGGAAACAAACGATGATGTGATAAAGCCAAATAAATACCGCGAAATTGTAGGCTCTTTGCTGTATCTGACAAACGCTTCGAGACCTGACATATTCTATGCTGTAAACGTGTTAAGCAGGCATCAATTAAATCCTACAAAGGATGACTGGAAAATGGTAGATCGACTGCTTAAACACCTAGTATATTCGATGGATTTATCCTTAGTTTATCACGGTAATGGCAACGGACTTGATGCCTTCTCAGACGCGAGCTTGGCTGACTGTAAGGGCTCTGTTACAACATGTGGCTACTTAATTAGACTCTACAAGGACGTGGTCGCATGGAAGACTCGCAAACAAAATCACGTTGCGCTGTCAACGTGTGAAGCTGAATATTTAGCAATGAGTGAAGTGCGCAAAGAGCTAGTCGCACTTAGCTTAACCATGAAAGAATTCTTAAGTTCTAATTTATACCCTATGAAAGTATACTGTGATAATAATGCAGCAATTGCAAGCACTAAAATTGAAGGGGGTAACACACTTAGGCATGTAATTGAAATCAAGGCCCACTACATAAAAGAATGTGTAGAGAAGGGATTGGTACAGGTGGAATGGATATCTTCAAACAGTCAGTTAGCTGACATCTTTACTAAAGCCTTGTCGTTTCAATTGTACGAAAATTTGGCTAATAGAATAATGTCTAAAGATTAAGCTAACTGTTATAGATACGTTTGGACCGAATGGAACAGTGTATTTCACTGAAGAAGAAAGAGAATATCTTTAAAGGGGTAGACCAGAAAGGGAAATGTTGAGAAAAGAAAATTTTTCTGAAGACAGCAAGATTTTGAAGGACGACGACAGAGAGTGGGAGAGCCTTACCCTGTGGCTTATCAGGAGCCGCCTCAATCTGCGTTAAATTATCATTTAGTTACAGTATTTGGAACTTCTTGTTCTTGATCTCTCCTGACAGACGTGTTTAGTTTGTTCACTTGATCTTAGTATAGAAGTGCCTTTACTCAGACTGTTTGTTTTTCAGACTGTTTTATATCAACTTATATCCTGCTTAATATGTTCTTGGAGTTGTGAAAATAAAAGAGACGAAAATGCTTAGCTGTAAATCACATAATTAATAATGTAAAGCGTAAGCTAAAGGTTTATTTGCAAAATTTATGAATGTATATAGCTAGGTGTGTATATGTATGATAACAATTATTAACAAATGTACAAACTCACAAGTTTAGACGTAAGGGAGTGTTGGGAATATAGGGGCGCATATGTGTGGTTGGGTCTCTGCTGTGTGAGTGTGTGTAGGCTCCGGCGCCGCTGTGAGTTCGTGTCGGGCGCTCGGTCAGTCTTGGCTCCCATGTGGTCACGAGCGGACACACTTTTGTTGATCTATTGAATAAATCCTCTTTACTCTCTCTATACTCTGGTTTATTCAGTCAACCTGCTTCGAAGACCACAACAAGATTGTAAACACAAAAGATTTTAATTTTAAGTAAAAAACAGTTATATTTATCCAAAAAGGCGACTTTTCAACAAAATAATTTATTCTTCAACCGAATTGTTTCCGATCGAAAATTTCAATGGCACATATTGCTATTTATCTGGATGAGTTATCATTTTCGCAAATACGAACACAATAAATATTGTGATCACTTATCAACATCGTTGACGATCCTTTTGGATACGAAATGTCGACTGTCGTAGCCTATACAGATTTCATATAGATGAAAAGCATGAAAAGGCACTTACCTGAAATAAGCTTATCAAAGCATATATCCAATACAGCATATTATAAAATGACTGTAATATATACTCCCGTTCCTTCAATTATACACTGATCTGCGATAATTTATGTATAAATACAATAAATACCATTATTTGAATTAAATGTGAAACGCGTAAAACCTGCAGCACTGGTTCTGGTATCGAAACGGCGAAACGACCGAAAACACGCGGTTGGAGTTTGGGGTTATGTATTATTCCGCTGGCTGCCGCCATTCAAAGTCTTTGCGGAATGTCGGTTCTGCTATTGGTGGACGAGTTTGAACTGGAAGGTTTCAGTTCTCGTAAACGAATCACAGCGGTCAATTAGGACCAACAGGAATTTCAAAATTATAGCGTCTCTAAATCCAAAACTCCATTAATTCTCGGTACTTGTTATTCATACTCACATACTCAGCCAAATTTCTCATTTTATTTTTTTAATTCTTAATTCGTTTTTTTTTTCATTTTATCCAAATCATTTTGAATGTGAAGAAATAATTTTAAAATATCGAAAAATGCTCTATAATTTCGTTCGGATCCCGCGGTAAAAAACTAAGCATTTAGCTGAAAAAGATTTCATACGTGACCGAATCCATTTCAAATCATGCAGGCTGGCTGGTGACATTTTCAGGATTAGCTTGCCTATGAAATATGTTCTTGTACGTGAAAAATAAGGAGACGCGTATTTTTTTCTTAAATTAACATAGCGACATTTTCTTTTTTGAAAAAAAGAAAAAAAAATTTCTCAAAAACTCCACCTTTTTTCCCTAAAATTTTGTAGGAATAATAGGTACTGATATAGTTTACTTACCATAAATTTTCCGATTGGAATATGAATGAAAAATAATAATTTTTTTCTGACAAAAAATAAAAAAATACAAAACGGAAAATTTGCGGTAAATAGATTATATCAGTACCTCTTCTTCCTAAAAATTTCAGGAAAAAATGGTGGAGTTTTAAAGAAATTATTTTTTCAAAATTTTTGCAGTTTATGAGATATGAAGGTTTTTCTTATTTCAGTTTAACTAATATTTTGCACTCTTTCAAAACCCTTATCACGTAAATCTACGTAAAAAATAATAAAAAATGGTAAGGTCATTTTGGATTTTTGAAAAAAAAAACATTCTTCTCTTTAAAACCCAACCTTTTTTTCAAAATTTTTACAAATAATAGGTACTGATATAGTCTACTTATCATACATTTTCCGTTTAGTATTTTTTTGTTTCTGTGCAGAAAAAAATTATCATTATTAGATTTATATATCAGTTCCAGAAAAAAATCAGTTTCAGGAAAAAATAGATTGGGTTCTTGAAAAAAAATTTTTTTTCTTTTTTTCCAAAATTCCAAAATAACTTTACCATTTCTTATTATTAAAAAAATTTTTTGTAGCACGGTTTTTGAAGTAAAATTTTCAAAAAACTCATTGTACCTTCAACATTTTTTAATATTCGTGAAAAATGTGAAAATTTCGCTAGGTAATTTGAAAAAATACGTGTCTTCTTATTTTTTCACGTAAATAAACATATTTCATAGGCAAGCTATCCTGAACATGTTACCCGCCGGCCTGCATGATTTGAAATGGATTCGGTCACGTACTGTTGCGATAACTTTTCACAATAGTTTATATATATTATATATTTAGCGTTGAAAAATAAAATGTGTTCTTAATGTGTTTTTATATACTAAAACCGTATTAGCTGTTTCATTGATGTTTATCTGCGTTCTTCTAAAGAATATTTGATATTATAATTCTAAAGGAATATAGCTGCGTTACTTTTTTTTTAAATAAATTGTGTTCATAAAATGCATTACGGTAGTACAATTCTTTGTTCCCGTTATAAGCTATAAAAATAGTTAATTTAATAGTTTCTTAAAGAAATCAGTTGCAAAGTTATGTTCTCTGGAACATCGACATATAACACCGTTATGGCAAAGTTCTAGATCAAAGTGGGAACAAACGTTGTAGAACATATGTGATTGGTTAGTTCTAGAACAATTATGAAACAGTTGTTCTGTAACAGTTACTAATTTTTGTTCCTGATATATTCCAGAACAAATTCGTAACAGCGTTCTAGAATATCGACAAATAACACAATTACGGCACAGTTCTAGAACAAGTTTGGGACAAATGTTGCAGAACATGCGTGCTCAGTTTCTTCTAGAACAATTTTGTAACAACTGTTCGGTAACAATTACTAATTTTTGTCCCTGATTTGTTCTAGATCACATTCGTAACAGCGTTCTAGAACGTCGACATAACACCGTTACAGCACAGTTCTGGAACAAGCTTGGAACAAATGTTATAGAACGTCTGTGATAACTTTGTTCTATAACAATTATGTAACAACTGTTTGGTAACAGTTACTAATTTTTGTTCCTGATTTGTTCCAGAACACATTCGTAGCAGCGTTCTAGAACGTCGACATAACACCGTTACAGCACAGTTCTAGAAAAAGCTGGGAACAAATGTTGTAGAACGTAAGTGATTAGTTTGTTCTAGAACAGTTCCATAACAACTGTTATAGAACAGTGCCGTCACATAGATCTAGAACAGTTCTGTTACAATAAGGTCACAAAGATCTAGAACACTGTTACCATATTGTTCTAGAATAGTTCTCGCACCAGATTGTAACAATTGTTATAGAACACTGTTCCTTTTTTGATATAGAACAGTTATGGAACGTGTTTGTTGGGTCTTCAGCGATCTACCTGTTTCTGTCAAAAATCCACCCAAGCCCAAGGAGGTAGAGACTTTTTGGAGAGAGGTGTACAAGCTCCCCAAAACACTAGAGTTGAAAGAAGATACTGACAATATCATCCGCTTCAAGGAGTTTTGCGACAACCTCATAAAATCTGAGGAGGAATGTCCATCAATCACTGCCGAAGAGGTGAAAAAAGCACTTAGAGGCACGAAGAACTTTTCCGCTGCTGGACCAGATTGTATCAAGAACTTTTGGTGGAAGAAGTTTACTTTTACACAGCAACATTTGGCCCGCATTCACCTCATATTTAAAGTCGGAGACGCCCATTCCGCAGTGGCTGGTGTTAGGACGCACTATACTTCTGCCAAAAAAAGGCAACTTGTCCAACCCAGAGAATTACAGGCCAATAACTTGTTTAAACACGCTGTATAAGATCTTTACAGATGTCCTCAAGAACAGGATTGTTCGACGAATTGAGTCTGTATGGCGAGAGATGTACGAACAACGTGGCTCGAAAAAAGGTGTAGCAGGCTGTCGAGAGAACCTGCTAATTGACAGGTGTGTCTGTAAAGATGCTGCAGCCCATCAGCGCGTCCTGTCAATGGCCTGGATTGACTACCGGAAAGCTTTCGATTCAACCTCTCATAGACTTATCATCTGTCTGTTGGAAAGCTTGAAGGTACATCCACACATAGCGAGATGCATGGAGAGATTGATGCCTCTTTGGAAAACTAGATTTACTATCTCATCTAGAAATTATCGTGTGACAACGAACAATGTCACCTTCCAGAGGGGTGTCTTTCAAGGTGATACCATGAGCCCTTTGCTTTTTGCATCACACTTTTGCCCCTATCTCTCGCACTACGAAATTCTCCTGGATACCTCTGTGGCGACACTAATCAGCGCGAGCATAAGGTCACTCATGTATTTTATATGGATGACCTGAAGATCTATGCCTCTGGTAAAAGCAAACTTCAAACTGCTATAAATATTGTCAAGAACTACATAGGAGAGATTGGGATGGACTTTGGCTTGGACAAGTGTGCCAAAATTCATCTGAAGAAAGGAAAGATTACTGGCGTTCCCAAGGACCCTGAGTTTGTGGATATAAGTGTTATCAGACATCTTAATACTGGAGAGACCTATACATACCTGGGCGTGCCTCAAAACCGCATTCAGGATGTAACATCAGTGAAGGAGTCTCTCCGAAGCAGATACAAGCATCCTCTTCGACAGATTTGGTCTTCCAATCTGTCGGCGTTGAACAAGGTATCTGCGACTAACATGCTTGCCGTCCCGGTTCTACTCTACTCGTTTGGGGTAGTTCAATGGACGAAGAACGAGCTCAAGGCCCTTGATGTCATTACACGTAAGATCATGCATATGCATAAAAGCTTGCATATCAATTCGTCAGTTCCGCGGTTATATATTTCACGCCGTCAAGGCGGACGCGGACTTTTGAGTCTCCAGTGTCTTCATAACCGGGATGTTCTAAGTACAGCTTACATCGTTGCGAATGGCAGAGATCCTCTCCTAAAGATGGTCAGGAACCACGAGATGATTGGCGAAGGAGCATTCCTTTACAAAGCCGCGGAGCAAGCGGCCGAGACCTTGGCCTGAATTTTAACATCAGAAGTGAGGAAAGTGCATTACTTCATCTAGATGCTTCACTTCTAAAAACCAAAGTGAAGAAAGCAGAGGTTGAAAATTTTCACCAAGAGCTACTCGACCAGAAAATGCACGGAAACTTTCACAGAAATGTAGAAAAACAGTCCTTGTCGAAGGAGCAAACTTTTGCTTTCCTCAAATCATCAGGGCTTAATTCAGGTACAGACGGTTTTATTTTCGCATGCCAGGACGGTGTCATTTCCACCTTAGCATACCGTGAGCGCATTTTATGTCAAGAGGTTCCCAGTGATAGGTGCAGAGCGTGTCATGCACACGCTGAGTACCTAGAACACATACTATCAGGGTGTCCGACCCACGCGGGAACGACGTATATCTACAGACATAATGCGGCCCTAAGAGTGCTTTATTACCACCTTTGTCGCTCTTATGGTGTTGGCCGCGACCCTGTCCTACCGAACGCTCCAAGAGAGATAGAGTCGATTGTCCGAAACGAGAAGTGCCAAATTTTCTGGAACTACGATTTTCGGGCAGCAGTCTCCGTTGCGCACTCGAGGCCTGACATTGTTCATCAAGACTTCGAGAAACGAACTATATTCGTGATCGAATTCTTGGCTCCGTCCGAATACAACATCACTGCAAAGGGGAAAGAAAAAGAGGAGAGGTATCAAGACCGTAGAAGAGCGCTACAACGACTGTATCCAAAATATTCGGTACAAGTAATTGTCCTTGTGATAGGTGCTCTCGGAGGTGCGAAACTATCACTGGTTCGTAACCTTAAAGCCATACCCGCGTGCCAAAAATATGCCAACCCTACTGAAAATTTTCGGCCGCAGTTGCGGCTGCATTTGCGGCCGCATTTGCGTTCGCATTTGCGGCCGCGTATAAGAAACAGCATTTGCGTTCGCATTTTGAAATATTATAAACCGCTAAAAAATTTACTTTGTCTTAATTTTTATTGTCTGAGGTGTAATTAAAGAAGCACAACCGTGAATATTTATCAATTGAAGAACAAAGTTCTTTTCAACGTAGTCAAATTCTTTATCTACGCAAAATCGAATATACAACCATGATTGGGATGTAATTTTATCCATGTTTAGAAATTGAGATCGAGAACACCGCACGTAAAGATTAATTAATTACACCGACTATCAAGAAACTACGAATTCATCGATTCCTTTGCTCTACAGCTTCTCAGAGCGTTGCGACTGCACGTGTGCGCCCGTGTTCAACCACGATCGCAGCCAGATCCAGGTTCGTGGATCATAGTAAAACATGGCGGGCCTCCTTTCAACCAATCAGAGCAATGGCCTACAGAATCTACCCTGCCCTGTGCGTCGCATCATTGGAAATCTAAATATCGAGTCGGTTTAAAAATCTAAGCGTCGATTTTGTTATGTATATTAAGTGATTAATTGTGAATGCAACTTTTTCTTAAAGAAACAATTGTTGATTATAAT
>CAKNYM010020106.1:10889-51348 GCA_932195095.1 Andricus curvator
TGGCAGTTGCTCTTAGTGGGACCCTGCGGTGGTTGTTTAACTTTTTTTTTTAATTATATATATATATATATATAAACGGTGGAACGGTTACTGAATGCAAAGGGAAAAAGTTTAATAAAAAAATCATTCATTTCGGAGAAAACTGAGTTTTACTTTTGAGGTTAGAATTTCATATGGTCTCTGAAAATGGTCACAACAATTATAATTGTTATTTTGTTTTTTAAACTGTAAAACGTCCCCGAAATTTTCAGTTGATGAATTTTTGAGAATTTTCTAACAAAGAACCCCTTCTTCAAAAAATTGTCTCTTGCTACCTGCTCCCGTTCCATCCTTCATGTATTAATTATATTTGGAACGTAATACAAATTGTGGAAAAAGGGAATATGAACAAGATTATTGATAATTATGAATAAATATTTAATATCTTTAGATCAAATTTTCCTCCAAAATTGAGAAAAAATATTTTAAAATGAATAAAACATAATAATTATCATTTTATATGTCGTGGGCACTGAATTATATAATTTTATTTATTCAGTACTTTCCCAATCGACTTCAATTTTATTTTATACACATATATGTCACCAGGAAGAGATTATGAAACACATAACCTAAAATTATAGTTAATCCGTATTTTCCTTGACCAATTTTCAACATTACAATACATTTTATTAGAACTGAAGTATTTCTATACCTCAAAATTACAAGAAATGTTAATTCTCACATTTTAAAATCACTTACATTTGCCGCCTTACTTACCCAAGATGGAGAAATTAAGCGGATGGTTCTGATTGGCTCCGTTTTTTTTACTTGCGCGTGGCTAGACCATGCATGATCCATTGGATCATGAGACCATGTATTTATTGGATCATGGATCATACTATTCCTTCGTGCTAGCAAGCAAGCATCAGCAAAGAAGACGGTTCCAGCAACAAAACAAAGCAGCGTTGGAATATTTGTTGATTTGCACACAAAAATTTGATGATCGAAGAAATTAACTATTTTCGTCTAAAGATTTGAATTTAAATTTTTGAAGTCCCGAGCACATTTACTGAAAAGTAAGTAGATTGTATACCCTTCCATTAGCCAATGTATGGATTACAATTGTAGTGTTCAGGCCTCGAACGCATGTTTCAAAATTTCAAACTTGCCAGAATAATTTGTAGTGAATTTATATTAATCCTAAACTTGTTCTATATTTGCATACATATGTTTTTCGTATTAGAATAACTATTTAAGCTCGTATTTTACTATTCTTTTTTACTTCCTATAAGGTTGAACTTACTTTGTAGGTTAAGTCTTCAAAACCGACCATTCGTTATACTTTTTGTAATTAAAAGGCCTGGAATGTAATTTTCTAACTAAAAAAAAGTATCTTATAAGTTAAAACGATATTAGGTGTCACAAAGTCATTAGGCTACCGAGGTGACTACATGAATATTTTATTGGACTGTACACTAAAAAATCGGGTTGAAAATTTCGTTCGTTTTAGTAAACACTTTGCTCTGATTGCCATGGTGGCATGGTAATTCTACAAATTTATTGTGAACTTGCAACAATTCCCGTATGAATATCACTAATTTTTCAGCAAAAAATGACAGAAAGATAGTGATTGCCATGGTAAAATTCAACTATAGTTTAATCGTTCATCTCTGTAATTTTGCCACGTGGAACGTTATAACTTTACTAATAAACGGGGAAAAAGTAGGAATAAAAGTAAATTTATTACGGCAAATCTATTATGTATGCACTTTTTTGATAAAATTACCACGGCGATCATTGGTATCTTTCTATCATTTGTTACTATGGTTGCCGTGGTAATTTTCAACAAGATTTTTTACAGTGTATCGGTCCGCCCTGCCATGGAAATCACTTGCTACACGATTGGTGAACCGCCGAACCTTTTTTCCAACTCCTCCAATCGTTTTCCAAGATTGATCACTGCTACATAAAAAATTCAGATTTTAATGATATCTTCTCATTAGCAGACCTTTGTAATATTTATTATTTATACTTTATGATTGGACACGAATAATTGAAACAAGGGTAGACGAAAGAGACCTTAGTGAAAAAATACACGTCGTAATTTCATACCATATAGGGACCTAATCTATCTTTCGACGGCGCTGCTTCATCGAAAAATTACGGCGACCGTGGCAAAAGTGAGATGAGAAAAGCTCGAAATCTATTGGGAACAATGCAAAGTAAAGTAAAATTTTAAAATGCTGCCATAAGTCATACACATTTTGAAAATTTTTTTTATCATGCATAAATTTGTTCTAAATCGCATACAGTGTTTTCAAAGTGCGTATGAATTATGACAGCATTTATAATGTTAATTTATTTTGTTTTGTTTCCAATGGATTTCAGGCTTTGCTCACCTTACTTTTGCCAGGGTCGCCGCAATTTTCAGTGGCGGCACCAGTATCGGAAAGGTAGATTAGGTCCCTATACGCCAGGTATAAAAATCCTTGCGTTTTTGCGAGTAGTCGATTTGAAACACTTATTTTACGCGTGTAAAAGCACGTGTATTGTCCGAAGTTACTAGGAACAGGGAATACCTGAAAATCAGAGGAAAAAGTTTGAAATCTCATTAGGGGCCATTCTCAAAATACATGATATATTTATCAGGAACTTTACCCCCCTCCCCTACGTAATGCCTTTTCCATTGTTCTTAACATGGAGAATTATACTCTGGCGTAGCTCCCCCCCCCCCCAACGTATCACGTATTTTGTTAATGACCTCTTTTCCAGGAAAACTAGAAGATTTTTCAAAAAAGGTGTAAAAGTTGGAAAATTTATTAGAGTCCAAAAATGAAAATTAGGTCTCGGAGGTTCTTTAAGTATTACGTAAGCCTAATTTTCCCTATACTTGAGCCCCCCCCCCTTCTACGCATATTTTTGCATTACGAAAGTACAACAGTAAGCATCTATATCAGGGGTCGTCAGCGAGGGGAAATTTGGCCGCAAAAACTCATTTGCCACATGTCTCGTTGCCACCACACAGGTGGTTACTCTCGCGTCACAGAGTGGGGACTTCAGTACCGGAGTGATGCTTACTACCAGGGTCCTTTGGGTGACTGAGCTTAGAAATTATTTCATTTTTAATAAACGTACTTATGAACCTCACAATGAAGAAGAATTTGCTCTACTTTTTGAACGCAAAATTACATGTAAAATATCTATTTGTTACAGAAAAGATGATTGATTTATTAATTATTGAGCAATAAATCTACTGAAAGTATTAACAGAAAAGAAGCATGACATGGTGTAAAACTTATATTTATAAATATATACATTATATTATTATATTTTAATAACTCCATTTAATGTACATTTTATAATGTGTAATATGTAATCACCTAAAAAGTAATTACAATATATCGATAGAGAAAAATAAATGTATTCGACATTCTATTCAAGCGCAAGGTTAATGTGCTGTCTTTGCCATTATAATAGGTGTGTCCAAAAATTCCGACCGGTAGTATAAATTGGGTTCACGTGTGTTTTTCAGGTTAATAGAATCGACTTTCAAAAAGTACTGTGTTTTGCTATAAAATTTAACCTTCAATACAATTTTTCAAAGTACAGAGCGCTTCGTGGTTACTGCGGGAAATTGAGCCGTCAAAGCATCTCCCAGGTATCGCAGGCAGGTTAATTTTTTTTCAACAATTGTAGCAGGTGCACCTATCCGAAAGAAAAGTTTTCATGAGAAAAAGGGAAAGTTTCTGCGAGGAAGGGCCCAAACTGCGTATTTGGTCAATTTTGAAAAATCTTTCATTAGGAACAGTTAAATTTAATAATTTTTTATGTACTTCAGCTTTTTACGTTTCCGAGTCAAATATAATAAAATAATGATCTGCTGAATTGAAGTTTGTTGTGAATGTTGAATGTGAACGAAAAAAATAGAAGGTATTTATATTATTTTTATGTTATTCTTAAAATGTGGAAGAATATTCTCAAATAACGCGCCCAGAAATTTAAAAAAATGGTAATTTTTTACAATGTGCCAGGACTTTTGTAAATCACATTTTCACATATTATTTTAAAGTCATGATGTCTTCCCCTTTTTTTCTTAGTTTCCCCTTTTTTCTTGAAACTTCCCTTTTTCACCCTATTCTCCAAAAAACTTCCCCTTTTTCCCCCTTTCTCTTTAAATATACGATATTTGAAAACACAGTATTTGAATTACGCGGAAAATTCTCTGAAATTAGTAATTGTACCCATTATTGAATACTAATTAAAGTAATCATAGCTCTTAAATAAATTATTTATGAATAAATAAGGTACACGTTTCAAGTGCTGAACCATTAAAAATAAATACTCAAAACAATTTGAAGCTGAAACATTTTAAAGCATGTTGAAAATGTGAAAACTGGATACAGAAGTTGTTATCCAATATAAAATTGGCACAGTTACAAAATTTATAGTACTTTTTAAGTAAGTCTTAGAAGGTGAACACTTTTTAGTTTAAATGTACAGAGTTAAATACCTAATTAAAAAATGGAATATTCCAAATTCATCAACTGCAATGTTAAATTTTTTAACTTGATCAATTTTTGATTTGAGTTTAAGAGCATTGAAGAGTAGGGCGGAGTGAAAATGCTAAGATAAATCAAACATCATTCCTTCGAATATCGCTTGAACAGTCCATGTCATCATCGCTGCCACGTACACCGTATTTACAAGAGACACCTTTCTCTCCATTCTCAATGCCGGGACCATCCTCATCTTCATTGTCATCAACATCGTCCCTTTCCAGTTCATTCGGGTCGTTGACGAATGAAGAAAGTTCTTCATTTGCTGGAGATAAAAAAAGCTGCGATTCTTTCGAAATGAAACGTCAAAGTCTCGCAGCATCGTATGCTGTTTCATTCGAAATTGGCCGAAACAAAGGATCCTTCACTCAAGGTAACATAATAAAAACTTGTGCTATCTTAATGGCGTTCCACTTCAATTCAGGAACAGCTGTTGACAAATTTAAAGCTATGGCGCTTTCGCCAGCGTCCGTTGCGCGACGAATAGTAGACATTTCTTGTCGGCTTAGGGAGAAGCTAAAGATGTTATTAGCTTCTTGCATCTTCTATTCGTTTTGTTTCGACGAGAGCACCGATAAAACTGATATTAGTCAACTTTTAATATGTGTGCGCATGTTTATCCCTGATTTCTCAGTACGTGAAGAATTTCTGGATGTTGTACCTCTACTGAAAACTATACGGAGAAAACTAGATATTCGCAAGCATTATCTGGATAATGCGGCTGAATATATTTGACAGTGAACTATGGGACAGGTATCTCGGATATTCGAACGCAGTATCTGTGTATATCGAAAAGTAGATATCAGGTGCCAATATCTAAGATATTGAACTCAAATATCCTAGATATTAGTCTAAAAAGAAAATGTCAGCTGTCAATATCTAAGATATTGAGCTTGAATATCCTAGATATTAGTCTAAAAAGGAGATGTCAGTTGTCAATATCTCAGATATTGAACTTAAATATCCTAGATATTAGTCTAAAAAGAAGATGTCAGCTGTCAATATCTAAGATATTGAACTTGAATATCCTAGATATTAGTCTAAAAAGGAGATGTCAGCTGTCAATATCTAAGATATTGAACTCAAATATCCTAGATATTAGTCTAAGAAGAAGATGTCAGCTGTCAATATCTAAGATATTGAACTTGAATATCCTTGCTATTAGTCAAAAAAGGAGATGTCAGCTGTCAATATCTAAGATATTGGACTTAAATATCCTAGATATTAATCTGAAAAGGAGATATCAGCTGTCAATATCTAAGATATTGAACTAAAATATTCTAGATATTAGTCTAAAAAGAAGATATCAGCTGGCAATATCTAAGATATTTAACTGGAATATCTTGAATATTATTATTCACTTTCTAAGATAGTACAAGAGAGTCTCCATGATACTCAACTATAAAAAATGCATATGAAAAATAAAACAAATCTTAATATTGTAATGGAGACAGATTTATTCCAAATTTTTTTAATCCGTCTCACATATGACACGCAAAACTTAAATACATAAATAATATTAATTATAATACTCATATAAAATATTATGTCTCACTTGCGGTTACGACGTACGTTTTCCCGTTCCGATGTTCGTACATTAATACTGGGTGATAATTTAACTGCGATAGGCCTTTTACGCAAAAATCGCTTCCGAAGTTTTAATAAAATGGTAAGCAAAAAAATGTCCATGGAAGACCACAGTTTTAAAGCAGTACAGAAAAATAAAACATCATTGTTTTCGCAAGAAATAAAAATTTTCCTTATTTTTCCGAAAACTGGGTACGGCTCATCATCACCTTGTTCGTCGATGATGATCGTAAAATCTTTTGCATATTTAGTGTTAAAAACTGTTTTAAAGTTAGCCACGAGCTAATCGTCTCAGGAACACACTATTCAATTACTCATTCAAAATGCGAAAAAATTAGATTTTCACCACAGTATCAAGACCCAAACTGGAAAAGCGCATGAATGACGACAAATCACGCCAGCGTCAAATTCAAACTAACCAAGGCAAGCCTAACGGCTAACTCAGAAGGCGCCACGTCATTTGTTGATGCGCGCGCCCTATACGAATTCACTATCCAGATATTGGAGTTGAATATCTCAGATCTTAAAAATCTAATATCAGAAGATATTGTCCGGAAATATCTCATATATTGAAAAAATATTTCTGGATCAGACGCGACAATATCTAGATATTGCGAATGACTATCCTAATTTTCATTATCTGGTTTCGAATATCTAGTTTTCTCCGTGTACGAAGGTTGTTGATGCGTACAATGCATTTACAACAATAATTAACGAGTTTGGCGGTTTTGAAAAATGTGCAGCCATTGCTACTGACGCAGCAAGAGCCATGCCAGGCCATATAAACGGTTTGTGGTGTTTACTGAGAAAAAAAGGCTTGAAAAGGTTGATTCATTGCCTTATTCACTAAGAAGCCTTGTGTGGAAATGCAATACGATCACAGAATACCATGAGTGTTGTGATGCAGATGACCAGATTGTTTATAGATTACTTGGAAGAAGTCAAGGCTTGTTATGGAGATCTTCATGTATATTGCGAAGTCAGGTGGTTGAGCGCTGGAAGCTGTTTAAAATGACAGATATTACAGCACATTTCAATTTTTTATAACTGAAATGCAAATAAAAAAGCAGAGTCTTCCAGTTCTTATGGAACTCATCAATAATCTTCATAGTGCGATCAAAGATTTTAGACTTCGATTGAAAAAAAACTATCTTGAATATTTCCCAAGTTGCAACGAACTCAGCGAAGAATTCAAAAACTGAGGTTTTGTTCAATTTGTGCCAGATTTAACGAACGTTGAAAAAGAATTCCGGGACAGATTTAAAGCCATTGGTGTCACTAAACCTGATCTGGATTTATTTAATGACCCGCAAGGAATTAATGTCGATGATCAGAGAGAAGATTTGAGATCTGAATTACGGACACTGCATGAAGATCCTCGTTTCAAGTAACGAAAAGCTGCGTACGGGGAACAATTATTTAGTTTACTGCCAGAAGAAGACTATCCTCAATTAAGAATGTTTGCTCTGCGAATACTAGCCATGTTTGGTTCCACATATCAATGCGAAAGTTCTTTCTCGATAATGAACAACGTCAAATCCAAAGAAAGTACTTCATTATCTGAGAGAACCCTTTCGTCATTGATGAGACTTGCATTATCAGAATTACAGCCCGATATTGAGACTCTTGCCAAGCAAAGCTAGGAGGTTGCTACTTGTGAACATCACGAGTGAGTACGTCGTCTGATACGTAAATGTTAGTTGCTTAACATTTGACGTATTGCAATGCAGAAGCAGATAACTAAAAAAATCGGAATTTTTCAGATGAGCGAAATAACATTCTGTAAAATCTAAATCACCATTTAAAAATAAAACGAAAGTTTTCTCCCGAGCTTAAATATTTCTGAATTGAGACCAAAAATGTATGACAGGAACCTAAAATTTGAACAGGCTCTGTTGCGGATTTCGATAAAGTTTAATTTTCAGTTTAAACATTAAAAAACAACCCAGCTCACGAGATGTGTTGCTAAATTGGGAGAAAATGAGTTTGATTGAAAAAAGTTAAACGATTCCGAGTAAATCATTCAAGAATGTATAGGTTCAAATTTCATGGGCTTCGAAAATCGGCTTTACATAGTAACTATTTATTTTGCAATTAAAAAAAAATTGCTGAATAAGAATAAAAAACTTTTCATCCAAAAAAAAATTATTCCGCTACAGGAAAATAAAGATTTAGTGCGATGGTATCGTACTATAACAGACGATTTTACGCTGAAAGGTCTATAAAATGAAGCATGGTATATGTTTCCTTATAAATGTACGATATGTTTTTTATACTTACAAAAGTGTCTTCTTGTAGGAAATGAAAATTTAAGATTTTACGTTGGAATTTTATTTGTACTTTGGTGCTCGAAAAAGTGGCAAATAGTTTTATTTAAGGGCTTTTTGTTTGATAAAATACGTATTTTATTATTTTACAATATTTCACAAGTTTTACGAAGCGTTATCTGGATGTAACTTACAAATCTTTTTATTACTATATTAAAAATAAGATTTCGAATAAATTCCTTCAACACAACATGTGTTTCATTTTTCAAGAATTTTTATGCTAAAAGGCCATTTTTGGCAAAAATGTTGCTTATCAAGTTCTGCAGTGCAACCCTTCATTTCTTTTTTCAGGATAATATTTCCTTTGACTTAATTCACGCAAGTTTTCGACGAAGCTAAGACAGCACGTTACTAGCGTAATCGCGAGTGCTCTGTATAAAAAAAATTCGGCAGTGAAAATCAATTGATATTAGTACGACATTTTGAAATGTACAATTGCACTTATCTAGTTTGTAATTTTTTGATCAAAATATCTCCTAAAGTACAAAACTTCAGCTGTCCGTAAATTACTTATTTGCAATTGTATTTGCATTCTTTAAGAATGACGTTTTTGTCAAAACTAAGACAGCAAATCACGACATGCGTCGACTTATACTTTATTAATCTAATATTAATGTTAATGTTACTTATAATGTATTTATTAACAACAGTATTTGTGACGATTTCAACACATTTTTCTTCTAGCTCAATGCCATTCAAACTAAAGCACGAAAAAAGCAAAAATTCTTTCATTCGATCGCCGCTCAATCCACTGAAAATTATACAATGTATGCCGCCTCGAATGCATTTGTTCTATTAGCAATTTATTTTCAATTTTTTTCATTTAAGGAGATGTTAAAATAAAATTTTATATGACTTATAAATATATGCCTTTTAACATGTCATGCTTATTTCTATTTGTACACATAATATAATCTATTAGAATTTATATTACTGTTAATTATAGATCAGAAATTATATTTCTATTAATCCTTTTAATACTGAACAATTCTTTAATTAAGAGGAAATATTAAAATATAATAATATGTGTATTTTCATAAATATATGTTTTACACCATGTCGTGCTTTTTTTCTGTTAATACTTTTAGTATGATTTATTGCTCAATAATTAATAAATTTATCATCTGTTCTTTGACACATAACTATTTTACATGTCATTTTGGGTTCTCAAGGCAGAGCAAATTCTTCTTCATCGTGAGGTTCATAAGTCTTACAGCTGAGTAGAGATTCGTGGTTGTGGAAACGAGACATGTGGCAAATGAGTTTTTGCGACCAAATTTCCCCTCGCTGAATAGGCCTGATTTATGTGGATCCCCCCTCCGTCAGAATGCTTACGTAATATGTACTCGAATGGCCCCACATCATAATTTAGTTGACCAAATTATATACTATGTATAGTATAGAATAGTAAAATCAAATTAATCTGTCTCTGTATTCATAGAATTTTGTAATTAAAACAATTCTAATGGTCTCTTGATTGGCCTGTTTGCATACAAGTTGAATAATATTTTAGATGGTATTCTTATTTTACTCTTTTGTCCTATTAAGACTTGACTGTCGTGTGGAAATAATTAAATATGCCCGGTATCCTGTTCTAAAAGCGGTATGCTAATTATATTCGATAGAATTAACAAATACCGACAAATTACTAGTATTTTCTAGAGCGACTTTATGTCAAGAATTTAAATTTCCCGTAACAAATTTAATTTATTTTTAAAGTCAAATTTTATCCTCAAATAACTCACGAATAAATATTAAGTAGAATTTTATTAAAATGACAGGCAGTAAATCAAGAAATGAAAACATGAAATTTTTAATTTTTCAAGTTTTATCGACTCAATATTATTATGATTAATATTAATTAATGAAATTTGATAAAGAGGTCAATTTTATGGTATAAATAGAATTATGTGATACAAAAAAAAACAGTAAGGGGTGGTAATCCATTCAAAAGAAGCAATAGATTGTAGAAATATTATTAAAAACGTATTTTGTTTTTGTTCTTATGATTATTATTAGTATTGCTTCGTCATGGAGGGAGGTTTGTAATGATGTCAATTTTCAAATAAACTTTTTTACATTCTCATCAGAGAAGGTTTTGTCAAATGTCCACGTTTTGAGACCTTCTGAACCCGAACAACAGGTTTTCGCGAATGTGTCTGCCTGTGTATCTGTAGATTTTTAGTCTTTTAGCACGATAACTTTCGAAAGAATTGACAGATTGGATTGATCTTTAGTGTATTCTTCAAGTGTCCTAAACGCAAGGTCTCGTCCGTTAGCCAGCTATTTTGGATGAAAATTCAAAAAGTTAGAGCATTTTCAAAATTTTTGAGACCACTTTTTTCAATATTTAAAAATTCTATGTACGGCTATTCGTAGTGAACAAGAACACGAACAATTTATTCCAATGACTTTTTTTGATAAAAAACAAATTACCAGAGTTATAGCATTTTCAAAATTTAAAAAAAAACGAAAATGAACATTTTAAGCCAAACAGCGCACGATATGAAAAAATGGCAAGAAAAGAAAAACGCTGCTTTTTGGAAGCCCTACAAGATTATCATAACAACTTTTTGAATTTTTTGAAAAATCGAAAATTCAAATTTTAATCGCACAAAAAATAATGGAAAATCAAAAATTCCATTTTGCGGTCAAACTATGCAAGATGCAAAAAAAGATGAAAAGACAAAAATTGTGCACCCAAAAAAGTTCTACAAATTTGTTATTAATTACTTTTAGATAGGACGCATAGTTTTTGTTATATTCGTGAAAAATACATTAAAAAAAAATGAAATTTTTGGACAAACGACACAAGCTATGAAAAAAAATTAATAGACAGAAGATGCTCATCCAAAAAAGAGCTACAAATTTGTCATCAGTCATTTTTTGATAGGACGCGTAGTTTTTGTTTAATCGTAAAAAATAACATTAAAAGTAAAAGAATTAAATTTGTCCAAAAACGACACAAAGTATGAAAAAAAATTAATAGACAAAAGTTGTTCACTCAAAGAAGATCTATAAATTCGTTATTTATAATTTTTAGAAAGGACGAGTAGATTTTTTTTTAATCGTAAAAAATAAAATAAAAATAAAAAAACTAAATTTTTTGAAAAAAGACACAAGAGACAAAAAAAAAGAGAAGACAAAAGTTGTTCAACCAAAAAAGATCTGCAAGTTTGTTATAAACTCTTCTCATAAAAATACATTAAAAATAAAAAATTATCCTTTTTAAAAACAAAACCAAAGCCTAAATTATATCTACAAATGTGCTTAGAACCACTTTACGCTAGGATGCGTCTTTCCAGTTTTAATCGTAAAAAATAACGTTAAAAATAAACAAATTAAATTTATGGAGAAACGACACAAGTTGCAATAAATTGTATAATAACATTTTTTTTATAGAATGTGCACTGTTTTTTAATATAAAAACAAGACAATGAAAATAAGTATGTTTCAATACTAATGCATATTATGAATTGTGATAATATAAATTTATTGAAATGATAGATTTGTCATGGTAGCTGAGAATAAAGATTAGTCCAAAATAAGGAGCAAATATTGAAGTAATTATGAAAAATAAAATGTTTACATTATTTTAAAATATCTGAATAAGCAGTTCCAGCTTGAGGTACAGAAATAAATATAATATACATTCAATATAATGCAGAATGCAGAAAAGTTCAAATTTTGGACAAAATCGAGTGCGAAGCACGAGACACGTGATGAGACTGTTTTCGTTAAAGCCGAAGGAGCTTTAAAAAAAGAGAACTCACAATCAATCAATTACAGTTGTCGATGATTTGACCTTTAATTTTAAAAGGTCTGTGCGCAAATGTAGGGAAATGCAAAGTCCGAGCGCGTAGCGCGAGGTAAATACATCGTCGAGTGCGAAGCGCGAGATAAATATATTATCGAACGCGAAGCGCGAGACCAACAGTCCGCGCCCTGGGCGCGCTCAAACTTGCGAGCGAAGTTTGAGGGAACTCAAGAATGCAATTTAAAAAAAAAATGTTCTTGTGTGTAACTTTTATGTTTGCCCTATTTCGAAAAGTAAAAGAGCTATTATGACCATGAAATTTGGACGAATTGTAGCTTCAGTTGATGATCAGGTCTAAGATTTTGAGCTAGAGCGGCCAAGTAGAAGTGCAGGGTGTCTACTGTGCGTGAATTTAAGGAAACCCGGAAATTGTCGGGGAATTGAAAAAATCCGGAAATTGTCCTGGATTTTATGTCTGTTGCGGGAAATGCATTTTATTTCCTTATAATTTATACTTTTGTATCGTCCCTTTGAGCTACTTGCACTACTTTTTTCTGACTTAAAATTGAAATTTTCAAAAATTATTGAACACTTGAGAAGCATATTTTTTAAATAAATTTTAATATTGCAATCGAGCAAATTACGCATATCGCAACTCACTATACATTGCATGCATGCTTTTATCGTAAGAGGGACTTATATTTATAAGCGAAAGAAATGAGGGAATTGTCCTGGAATTTCGTGGGCAAAATTTAGAATCCATTTCAAATAAGGCAGACAGTGCAATTTCAATTTACAGAATAATGTTCAGTACTCTCAACTGACATTTTCCCGAGTAACCTGAAGAACCGAATGTTTGAAATGGAGCTAAGTGATTGGTCAATAAATATTTTAGAATATCATGAAATGTCGATTATCCCTCTGGTGGCGCACATTTTCTAGCGTCCCGTTCAAGGCACACTTGGGTATGTAGCTACCCATAACTTGATAAACTCATTTTCAAGGTCAGTTTGAGGTCAGCTTTGTTTTTTAAAATGGGAACCCCTATTTTTGGTGCCAGAATCGAAAAGAGCGGGAAATTTTACGTTCGGGTATGTGTTTAGTTCAAGGGTTAACGTGATCTCTACAGGTCAAATAAAGGTCACAGTACGCTGTCATAGGACCTCGTAGGAATCTCGCAGAATTAGTGAAAAAAATTAACCAAGGTTAATTTAACCCTGGGTTACTTTCAACGAGGAATCCAACGGTGACCTTGGATTTGACCTTGAACCCCATTTTCAAGGTCATTTTAGGGTCACATTCGTTAGGTTGATTAGGCTCAGATTTTGAATATTGATGTTGAAGTAAAATTTAAAGGTCATTTCAAATGAAACTTTTATCACCAAACGAATGTGACCTTAAAAGGTCATACCCTGGGTAACTTTGAACGAGTAATTCAATGGTGACCTTGGATTTGAGCTTGAACCTCATTTTCAAGGTCATTTTGAGGTCAGCTTCGTTTTTTAAAATGGGAACCCCTGTTTTTGGTGCCAGAATCGAAAAGAGCGGAAATGTTACGTTTAGGTATGTGTTTAGGTCTAGAGTCAACTCTACAGGTTAGGGTGACCTCTACAGGTCAAATAAATGTCTAAGTACGCTTTCATAGGACCTCGTAGGATTCTCGCAGAATTAGTGAAAAAATAAGCCAAGTTCATACCCTGGGTAAGTTTCAACGAGGAATCCAACGGTGACCTTAGATTTGACCTTGAACCCCATTTTCAAAGTCATTTTAAGGTCCCATTCGTTAGGTGATTTCATTTGAAATGACCTTCAAATTTTACTTCAACATCAATATTCAAAATCTGACCCTAACCAACCTAACGAATGTGACCTTAAAATAGCCTTGAAAATGGGGTTTGAGGTCAAATCCAAGGTTACCATTGGATTCCTCGTTGAAACCTTGGTTAATTTTTTTCACTAATTCTCAGAGATTCATACGAGGTCCTATGACAGCGTACTTTGACCTATATTTGGCCTGTAGAGGTAACGTTCACCCTTGACCTAAATGCATACCCGTACGTAAAATTTCCCGCTCTTTTCGATTCTGGAACCAAAAATAGGGGTCCCATTTTAAAAAACGAAGCTGATCTCAAAATGACCTTGAAAATGAGGTTCAAGGTCAATTCCAAGTCACCGTTGGATTCCTCGTTGAAAGTTACGTAGGGTATGACCTTGTTTTTTAAACAAACGCACAGAGATCTCTAGGCGGTTTCATACTTTTTGCCACCCTGTATATCTGTATAAGTTTGGTATTGATATTTAAATTAGGTAAAAGGCCGTCAAAGTTTAAACAAAATAATTGTCCAAAAATGATCGAAAATGGCAAAAATTGCATGTTTATTCGTATTTCCTTAAAATTGAGTGAAATTCAAAAAACATAGTGATTCATAAACTGTAGGCTTCCACCTATAAGGTGGTATTAGCAGTTTTCATATAATAAAAACAGTATTTTTATTTTGCAATCTGAATAAAAGAATCATAAATAAAAAAAAATAATCCCCATTGATCCACGATCAAAATTGAATTTTCTGGAGCTCAAAGTTGGTAGGTGATTTTAATCGCATTGCGCTCGACTCTTCCACCAACATTCTCACGCGTCGTGGCGAGTGGGCCCTTCACCACGACATTGCACCTGCTCATTCATCGCAGCTTATTCAGAAATTTCTTGTTAGACACAACCTTACACAACTTCGGCAGCCCCGTACAGTCCTGGCCAGGCTCCCTGTGATTTCTGGCTGTTTCTCAAATTGAAGTATCCTCTAAAAGGAAAACCATTTCAAGACGTAGAGGAAGTAAAACAGAATGTGACGAAGCAGCTGTAAACTATTCCGAAAGGTGACTTTAAGGAGTGTTTCCGAAAGTGGGAGGATGGCTGGAAGAATCTTGTGGCTTCCAAAGGTGAGCTCTTTAAAGCGGATATCATCGCGATTCACCAGAATTAACTTTACTCCTGGTGCACCACAAGGTCGGATACTTTTCGACAGACCTCGTACATATAGGAACCATGCAAATGATGCACGCGGACTTTGTTCAATCAGGTCTCCTCTGAGAAGGAGGAACTTTAAATATAATTGAGAAAAAAACTTTTGAGGTGATTTTGAACGTGTCAAGGCACACTTGGTTATACAGATACCTAGATCGCGCTTCAAATGCTTCTAACTCAAACAGCTTCATACTACTGACTAAAGTTCTGTGCTTTGCAGGTAGGCCCTATTTTTCTTCTAATTTACCGACCCCTACCCAGATAGCAAAGTGCGCGCACGGTGCGACGCACCACGTGCGGATTTTCTCGCACGACGTGCGCGCAGGGGATGACACAGCTGCTTCCTCATATGCGTGACAGGTGTGTCGCACGTCGTGAGGGTCACACGTCATGCGTGCCGGTGCGGGTATGGTGCGTGCACCCATTTAGGATTTTTAGAGGGTACAGAAAATATTTGCATTGATATTTTTAAATAAAGAGCAGGTAATTTATCATGAACTTATTTTTTATTATGGGTGGAAGGAATATTTATACATTTTAGTTGCGCATTAGCAATTCAGTTTCCGCATGTTTGTATCAACAATAATAAATATTTCTCGCTGCAACTACAAGATACAGGCACATAAAACTGACAGAAAACATAAAGACGTAGGTAAAAAGTATATTTTTCGTTTAAATAATAACAAAAATTATGACCTAAAAACAAAAATTACCTTTTTTTAACTATTTAAACCAAAAATAAACTGTTTATAACCGTTTTCACGTCTCTTATTAAAGTTTCAGCGAAGGATATTTATTATTTTGGGCACAAACATTTAAATATCATAAGCAAAAAATGCCCTTAACGATACTAACATTAAAACGCACGCATTTAATTAACTGTAATATTTAATATCACAAAATTCAGGATCTGATACTTTTGCGAGATTAGCACGTTTGTGTCCACAATAATAAATATTTTTCGCTGATTATTATATTATCGAAATTGTCTTACACATGTAAAAAATACGGTAACGCCGAAAAGGAGAATAAAACAAAATATTAATAAACACGCGCACGATTCGACACAAATCGAGAGGAACGGGGGGCCGCAGAGTCAATACACATAAAAATCCTATCGCAATAATAAAATTTGCGATCGTGAACCGACACGTTTTCTCGCTAAAAACTCGCAAAACGAAACCGTGCGAAACCGACAACAGCTGTTACGGCGCGTCGGGCGATTACCGTTAGACCGACGCGACGGGGTCTGCGCCGTATATTATTCAGCTAATGCGCGCAGTTTTTAAATATAGCTCCTCTTATTTCTATTTCAAAACAATAAAAAATGAATACAATAAGATTGAAAATTAAAGATGCATTTTTTTAATTTCTGAACAAATTTTTTAAACATTGATTTTAAATTACATTTTAAACTCAATTTAATGTTAAAATTGAAATTAAAAGCACAAATTGAAGTTATAAACATAAATAAATATGTAAAGTAGAAATTATACAAAAAATTTCATTTTTTTATTTACTTAATTTCAAGTTCAAATTGACAAAAGGCTCATTGAAATTATTTGTATAGTCGATTAAAGTGGGAAATTATAGTTTTAAAATAAATAAAATGCATATTGTACGTTGAAACTATACTACCATGCATTCAATAATTCTTACTAATTTCCTAATTTATTCTTATTATAAAATCAGGAATGTTTTAATTTTTGTAAATAAACAATTTTTACAATATCAATTAATTCAATCTTTAATTATAATAATTATCAATATTTTTAAAATTTTTATTACAATAATAATAGTTTACTATACTACTATTATCAAAAAATGTGCTTATTACTTATATATCATGTATATAATGACCCTCACAAAGTGCGACACACATGCACCGCACATCGTGCCTATCACAAAGTGCGTCGCATATGCCTCGCACGTCCGTGCCCCTCACAAAGTGCGACCCATATGCCTCGCACCCAGCACGCACCGCGTGCCCCGCATGCCGTGTGAGTAACGTGCCCCGCACGTTTGCTATCTGGGTAGCTGCGCTGCCCCCTTCGTACCTTAATTCGTACAGTAATTCCCGATAGGAAATTTAGTTTATATTACGGCAGTTTACATGCTTTACATAATTTAATAAACTTTAGATTTATTTATTTTTTTAAATTCAATGAACTCATTGTTCTCAAACAAAATAAAGTTAGTTTAAACTCACTCAGGACATAAAAGCACACACTTAACCTTTCAACTTGAGATATTGATTAGTTTTTAATTATTATAAAGAACGATAGCAAAGTTACCAGGGCATTTACAGATAATAAACATACCTTCCTGAATTTTCAACAGATCATATTTTTATTCAAACACAACAACGAATTTTGCTACCAGTATTCATGGAATCGGTAGCTTGGAAGTATATCTTTTATCGGTGTTTGCATCGATATCGATAATGCAGCTTCTCTGCTTCACAGAGAGCGCGCAATTCAAACTTGCATACAGGATACAAAATATTTTTAAAAATTTGTATGTGTAGCAAGAACGAGGTACGACACTCTTTAATCGGTGCCTGGAGACAGACAGAGGGTGGCTTATATTTCGATCTTTCACAATATCTCAACACGCTCCTATGCAATAAAGATTGATCTTTGTTTGTCGAATTATTACATATTCATATAAAGTTTAAAAAAGTAGCCGAAAATTTATTTAAATTTCAGTGCAAAATATCCGGATGGGACACGTAAATGCACTTTCACGCAGAATGACCCATATAAAAGTTGGGCAAAATGAATTTGTGGAATAAGAAAACAATTACGCACCTTTTTCAGATTCTTCTTTTATAGAACTGCTACTTCCTTGAAGATTCGGAACTGCATTTTTAGCCAGTAGCATTCTAGGATACATCTTGGTGATGTACTTCTCTTCAAAATAATCAGAACAGATTCGAGACCCTGTTGTAACCTTTCCATTGACTCCGACAGCGAATCGGATCTATTCTGCGCGACTGCGAAATATTAATATTAACTTCTATAATCAATATTAAGTATTGATTTTCTTTGTTTTACGATTTAAAAAACTAGGACCAGGAGAGAACGAGATGCATATCAACTTTATTCATTAATTCTGTATTTATTAATACATTTTACTTCGCGGAACTTTAAATTACAAGCGTATCATTATATAGAAATATTTACATTACTCCAAAGATTTATACATGCCCAATTTTCTCAATTTGCATTATTTCCTTATAAATACATAGACATGGTGTTTTCAAGGACGGTTTGTTTCCCCCTCGGCAAGTGCAACAACAAACAAATTTTATTAATATTTTTCGTAATTTTTCGAATAAAAAATATGTACCAAGTTAATTTAGTCAATGGTCTATTTGTGTATGATACAAAAAAAGTGACGTTAATTTAAGGATTAAATTAGTAGAAGGTTAAAACATGTGTGATACTACTACAATTTTCTTTAACGATTCATCCAAATCTCTATTAATATCACTTTTGTATTCTGCACAAATAGACCATGGACTAGATTAACTTGGTACATATTTTTATTCTGAAAATTAGAAAAAATATGAATAAATTGTGTTTTTGTTACACTTGGATACATTTGCTGAGCGGAAAACAAAGCAGATTTTCTTGAAACGAGTAGTAAATGAAAATACCGAATGCAGATATCAGCTTTTCATAAATTTTAGGTTTCTGCTATTGACCACTTTCTACGTATTAAAATCTAATAAATTACAGTTTACTTCATTAATCAACTTTTCAATTCCAAAGTTAGATATGACATCCTTCTTTTTCGCTTTGCATCCTAATATGTGCAGTGAATATTATACTTATTGAGTTTTATTGAGTTTTTCTTGCAGCACTGAACTCAACAATATATTCAAGAATAATTCTTCGTAATAGTTACTCATCCAAACCAAACAAAGCGTTTCTGTCGCGTATACACTCAGCTTCCACTCTCTTGAATACTCTCTGGACAAGAATTCGAGTCTCGGCGGATCCGTACACTTGCCTTGCAAGAACTAGGGTTTTGACGAAGTTATTTAAGGCCCTTTGTCTTAGTAGTGTCCTCTTTTCCTGATCAGATCAGGTTTTTAGTAAAACTGTTCCTATTTGTCTGTCTCCGGTATCAATACTGCAGCTTGGGGCCTCTAAGCTCCAATGTACTTGTCTCTCACGCAGACCAAATTTATGTCAGTGACGTGATTAGACAAAAAACACAAACACAATTCAAAATTGCGTAACAGGTAGAAGCCGTGATCTCAAATTTGTGGTTAAATAAAGCAATGTAGCGGATTTAAAATAATGTATGTTACTGAGAAATAGTTTAAAAATCGATTTACAAAAAATTGTAATGAAATTTGAGCAGAGCATAGAGTAATAAAAAACAGTGTTGATGCAAACCTTTGGGATTGCATCACCTCTCCTTCTCTGCCGTGCAAATGGTGAAAGACGTGTTTGCGAGCTAGGTGACTTTCCGCTGGGCACGAAAATTCTTTTCAGTATACCACACTTACAATTGCACCAATATTTAACAACTAGTTGAATCATTGTGTCTTTGGATGTACGTCATTCCCGCGTGAGTTGGACAACCAGATAATATATGTCCTCGGTGGTCGGGGTGTACATGAAACGCTCTGCAGCTATTATCGTATATGTATTTCCTCAGAATGTGGGACGGTATGCTAAAGGGGAAATGACACCGTCTTGGCATGCCCACATGAAAACCTCCGTGCCCGACTTCAATCCGGGGGATTCAAGGAGAGCAAACGTTAGCTCATGCGACATCGACTGAGCATTCACATTTCTGTGGAAGATGCCGTGCATCCTCTTGTCAAGGAGCTGTTCGTGGAAGTTGTTCTGTGCTTTTTTCATCCAGAGCTTCAGGAGTGAGTACTCGAGATGGATAATGTTTGATGCATTTTCCTCGCCCCTGATATTGAAGTCGAGATCCAGGAGAGGGTCTCGCCCATTTGCGACTAGATGCGCTTTACCCAGAATGATCCTGTTGTGAAGACACTCGAGATTCAGCATCCCGCGACCACCTTGATGGCGTGAGATGTAAAGACGCGGACCAGACGACTTAAGGTGCAAGCTTTTGTTCATGTGCATAATCTTTGGTGATACGATGTCGATGGGATCGAGCTCGTCCTTCGTCCATGGAACCACTCCAAGTTAATAAAGTAGTACCGGGACGGTAAGCATGTTCGTTGCAGGTCCTTTTTTATTGCCGACAGTTTGGGAGACCAAATCTGTCGGAGAAGACGTTTATATCTGCATCGGAGAGCATCTTTTATATATGCTACGTCCTGAATGCGACTCTCTGGCACGCCAAGTTTTTGGTAGGTCTCTCCAGCGCCAAGGTGTCGCATAGCTTTTCCGTCGACGAGCTCAGGGTCCTCGGAAATGCCAGCAAGTCGTCCTCGACAATCCTTAAAGCTAGATTCAGTTTCTCTGCATTTCTAGCATATATATTGAGATCATTAATGTAAAATACATGAGTGACCTTATGCTTTGCATATCCAGGTTTGTCGCAGAACTACCCTTGGGAATCACGAAGTTCGAGAGATAGTGACAATAGTGTGAGGCAAAAGAGGGGAGGGCTCATGGTGTCGCCCTGAAAGACGCCTCTTTGGAAGGTGACAGTGTTAGTTATCACACGATGTTTTCCAGATAAGATAGTAAATCTGGTGTTCCAAAGGGACATTCATCTCTCTATGCATCTCAATATGTGCGGATGAACCTTCAAGCTTTCCAACAGAGATATGATAAGTCTATGGGAGATTGAATCGATAGCTTTTCGGTAGTCAATTCCGGACATCGACAGATCATGCTGGAAGAATGCTGTGTCTTTGCAGACGCACCTGTCAATCCTATCATTTAAGATTTATTTTAAAATGAGTAATCCCAACAATTCAAAGAACCAATGATGGGGCTACAAAATGTACACCTACGTACGGTTTAAGCGTGAGCACGCAAGCAGACCTTCACAAAATTTTACAAAGTGTTCGTGTTTACAATAAATTTATAAGCAGCATTAGTAAATTAGTCCGGGGAAATTAGCTCGAAAAAGGTCGATTTCCAGAAAAAAAGGTAAAGTTTTTTTTTCTTCACAATCATGTCCCTGAAGGCATTAGAAGTGAATACCAAAAAAGTTCCCCATCGGATCGGCGCCGCATACACCCCTAGCCTCGAAAAACATTTTTTTGCATTACATCAATTTGGAAAGTCTTAATTAATTTTTTTTTAGTGCACGTACAAGCACTGGGATCTCATGTCCACCTACCTGTAAGGTAGAGTTTTTGGTGCGTTTTTTTATTGTGGTTTACAAACGAAAGATTAAATTCTTTCAAAAATATAATTTAACATTCCATAGTTGAATATATAACAATTCAAAAATCGCTTTTTTAAGTTTTCTTATAAAACTCATTATTTCTGTTAGAGATTGCTTTACTCAGCCCTTGAACTCTTATATTTAAAAATATGTCACATGAAAAGTGAAAGTTGGAGTGACCATAAGAGGCTAGACTCGCGCTAGGCTAGACCACTTCAGATTTTTTACGAGGGTCCAGACCCATCTGCGGGTGGGAATGGCTTGTACGTGGTGAACTCGTTTTTAAGGGTCCCAAGCATCCTCAACTGACGGGATAAACTCTGCTTCGCATACGGAACCCCATAAATACTACACCCTGTAGATTCAAGAAAGGGACCCTCTCTATGCACTTGTTCTACAGAGTAAGCAGTAATGATGCTGAAGTACTGTGAGGCAGTTGTGTTTCGAAATTCATCATGGCTTCAACAAGTAAATGTTTTATATGCGAAAAAACTTTGAGTGTAGGTGAGACAGTCGAAGTAAAAAGTGGAATTGAAAATCTTAGACGAGTGAGTGAAATTCGCAAAGATGGATACCTGAACTTATTACGAAGGGTCGACCCGATAGAAGTCCATACAATATGTAGACGGGAGTATATTAAGCAGCGTAATATTAATCGAGATTTAAAAACATCACAAAAAGATCCAGATAAGAATAATCCAGTTTTGCGTTCTGCCGAAATATTTGATTTCAAGACAAAATGCCTGTTTTGTGGCGAAAATTGGGACCCAGAAGCAGAAAAAAAGAAAATCAAAAACCTACGTTACCCCGCGTACATGGTACGTACTATAAGTCTCAAAGATAAGATTTTAATGAATGCTACACACCGGAAGGACGAATGGGGTGAGCAAGTTTCAAGACGGTTAAACAGCGTATCATGCCTTATAGCAGAAGATGCTCGTTACCATCAAACAAGTTATGTTAAATTTGCAAAGATTCCGTCCTTAACTAAGAAAAGAGGAAGACCTCAAGATGAAAATTTGATGTCTGCATTCGGTGAACTATGCTCCTTTATTGATGAGAGTGATGAATGTCAATTCACTCTTAAGGAATTGATCAGAAAAATTGAAGAGCATATGCCCGATGGATCATCGGTGACAGAAAAAACACTAGAAGCAAAATGACTTACTACTTATGGGGATCAGGTAATGCTTGCGAAAACTCGAGCCAAACCAACAATTGTTTTCTTCCGCGGATCGGGATTTAAAGTCATAAACAGTTGGTATACAAGTCGATTAGGCAATGAAAAGGAAGAACGTATGAGAATTGTGACAGCAGCGGGACATATAGTACATATAGTGATTGCGTCATGCTATAACTGCAGCAACAAGACCTCGCTCATTTATTTCTTGCCTATTACTTTCTCTGGCGGTATTTTTATTCAGAAAAGTTGCGTCAAAAAATATTGTAAATGCAGTTGCAGCTTTGGGTTTCTGCTCAAGCTACAAGGATGTCGCGCTATTTGAAGCATCTGCTGTTAAATCTTGGAAACCTAATTTAGACATAAATTCCTTTTTCCAGTATATTTTTGACAACGCGGATTACAACATAAAAAACTTAACTGGGAAAGGTACATTTCATTCCATGGGTGAAATAAAATGCATAACTCTGGCAAACAAGGTTCTAGATCAAGAAATTTGCAAATTGCGAAGTGTTCCTTCATCTAAAGAGATCGCAAGTGCCGGGCAAATGCCAATACAAATATTTAAAGAGAAAGTAAAAGCAGGTTTAAATTCAGTAAAATTAAGTAACGTGTATGATTCTGAAATTTAAAAAAAAAAAATCAGCATCCCTGCAAGTCAAGATGTCCTTTGGTTGTTAGGAAGACATTTTCAGGCACCTTCTCTTCCTTCATGGCAAGGTTTTATGGAAATTCTGACATCTACTTGTTCGTATGTGCGATCACAAATTCTTGCATTACCTTTTGTCAATTTACCTACAACTGAATACAGCACGGTGTTCACTAGGGTGGTCCAAAACTGCATTGAAAATGCAGAAAAAAAATCCCTAATTTTTTTTTTTCGAAATTCGAATATTAATACGTGCCACCGGGCACTTCAAAATCCCATTTAATTAACATGGGGAAATATTGGATTTTCGAAAAATTGAACTCATACTTCAGTGTTTGATCGAAACGTGCCAAACTTTTTAGGGATTGAAGAGGAGTACCTGTGAAATAGAAGCATACTAATAACTTTCATTTTTAACCCACCCTTACCCCTCCCACAGCGCCCCAAATATGACCCAAAAATCAAAAAACTACATTTTTACGTATTATTGTTACTTTTTAGCAATTTACGTCGTCTTCTTCATACAAATAATTACTAATGGACAATTTGAATATTTTCCATAACTTTTTAAACAATTTTTAATTGTTTAAACAAATGTAACTTATTTGAACAATTATTTATTCCCAAAAACTGTAAAAAATAATCGTATTTTCTGATTGAAATGTAATAGTTTGTCATTTTTTGGAGTAGTAATTTTTTTTTAAACATTATGTAATTATTTAAACAATTACTTATTGTTTATTCTCAAAATTTCTAAAAATTGACCCAGAGATGTCCACTTTTTTCTCAAATTGGTATCTTATGCTACTTTTTGTTGAATAATTATATAATTTTGATACATTTCTTTTAATTTTCAATAAATTTCTATTTGTTTAAACAATTTTGATTTGCTTAAGCTGTTTTTTTCGAAAAGTTTAGAAAAAAATAAAATACATATAATTATTTTTCTGACTGTATAGTGTACAGAAAGAATATATATTAACCATTTTTTAATTGTTTAAACAAATATAATTTGTTTAAACAATTATTTTTCCAATAATATTTTTTAAATCGTATTTTCTGAATTAAACATAATATTGAATGATTGCGAGGAGTAATAAATTCTGCTAAAAACTTTATGTTATTGAGTATGGATGGTTTACATCTTCTTTGGCGCATTACTAAATAAATCATGAAAGTCATAATAAAATTTAAATTATAAAAGTGTATTTATTATTGCTTTCTTCATATTTTTACAATCTTTATCATAATTATATCATAAACAAGCACATTCACTAATGCAAATTATGATTCAAGTTTCAACAGATTGCTTTTTTACATTTTCATACTCGTTATAAATATTAAAACGTGTCGCTGATTTTCGTTTTAGCTTCATACGATTATTTGTAAGACTGTTTTCAAGTTATTTCTGTAATTCACACATGCAGCGTTGAACTTTGTTTCAAATTTGCCGCTCGAAGACCTTTTAAAAATGGAGATGATTGTGACATTTTTAACAGAATTTACTACTCCTCGAAATCATTCAATATTATGTTGAATTCAGAAAATACGATTTAAAAAATATTTTTGGAAAAATAATTGTTTAAACAAATTATATTTGTTTAAACAATTAAAAAATGGTTAATATATTCTTTGTGTACACTATGCAGTCAGAAAAATAATTATATGTATTTTATTTTATTTTTTTCTAAAGTTTCCGAAAAAAACTGCTGAAGCAAATAAAAATTGTTTAAACAAATAGAAATTTAATAAAAATTAAAAGAAATGTATCAAAATTATATAATTATTTAACAAAAAGTAGCATAGGATACCAATTTGAGAAAAAACTGGACATCTCTGGGTCAATTTTCAGAAATGTTGAGAATAAAAAATAAGTAATTGTTTAAATAATCACATAATGTTTTTAAAACAAATTACTACTCCAAACAATGACAAACTATTACATTTCAATCAGAAAATACGATTATTTTTTACATTTTTTGGGAATAAATAATTGTTTAAATAATAAGTTACATTTGTTTAAACAATTAAAAATTGTTTAAAAAGTCATGGGAAATATTAAAATTGTCCATTAGTAATTATTCGTGTGAAAAAGAGGACGGAAATTGCTAAAAAGTAACAATAATACGTGAAAATGAAGAGGCTTTACAGAAAACGTACTTAACAAATGGATTTTTGGCTTGCCAGTAGCTTATCACTTATGCGAAAATCTGGAAAAGTATACCATTAAGCCATTTCCCTTTCAGGGTAGGCGTGACACTACCCGATTCGGGTAGTGTTTCTAGGTGGATAGTTTCTTGTAGTAAATAACTACAAGTGTGGGCTCACCACACCCACGACGAGCCAACAGCACGCTGTATTCCCGAATGGTCACCCATCCAAGTACTAACCGCGCCGAACGCTGCTTAACTTCAGTGATCGGACGAGGACTGGTTTTTTCAGCGTGGTATGGCCGTTGGCCATAATAAATTAACAGTGGCAGCAGTTTTCAACATGTTGAACTAAGAGATTTGAGGATAAAGACGGACGAGTAACATATGGAGAAATTTGTGCAATGGTTTCAGCAGCATTCTCCCTTTACTTATTTAGAGGACCTTGTTTCACTATCAAGTGGTCTAGTTGCTACTGAAGACGTAAACTGCTATAAAGCAGTGCAAATTGGAGAACAATTATTGAATGAAGCTGTCAAGGAAGGAGAAATGTTTGCAAATTTCACTATAAAACGCAGCAATAAAGTTGAAGAATATTTCTTCATCGAATTCCAGCATCAAAGTTGCAAATGATATCGTGCAGCTAGATACAACACAATTATTTCAAAGAATTATATGCACTGTGAAAGCGCAGAAGGATTTAAAGACGTGCTTTAATCACGAACTAGCCTCTTTTCCACTTTCCATCTTCGATGATAAAGGTTTGATGAGAAAGACAAAAAAGTCTGCGTTGTACGACATATTCGAAACCCTCGAAGGTAACGAAATAGATATTTCAGAATGCACATATGTCCTTGATGGTGGTAATTTAATTCACCGCGTAGTGTGGCCAAAGAAAGGCTCTTTTGCAGATGTTTATACATCTCACATTACCTTTATTCGAAAACATTACGGCAATGACGTTGTAGTCGTATTTGATGGTTACTGAACAAATGAAGCTAGTACGAAGAGTATCGAACGTCAACAACGACTCCTGAAAAATATTTCACCGGAAATTTTATTCCAGGAAAGTCCAACTGTTCCTTCACCGCAAGAAAAATTGTTGAGCAACTTGAAAAATAAAGCTCGTTTTATCTCTCAATTACAACAAAGAGTTGGAGATGAAGGATTTGAGACGTACGTTGCTACAAATGATGCTGACGTGTTAATTGTTCAGACTGCTATAACACAGTTTGATTATAATAAGTCTGTTGTAGTCGGACAAGATGTCGATCTTCTTGTTTTAATAATTGCTCTCACTCCAGTGGATATAGATATATTCTTTTTAAAAGAAGGGCAAGGAAATGTTAAATCTCGACTTGATAGTTCACAACGCTTGCAAAATTGTGGTTTCTTGAAACATTTCAAGGAATCAGTTCTATTTGCCCATGCATTCAGCGGGTGTGATACTACGTCCAATTTCTTTGGGTACGGAAAACTAAAAACGACTACTTTGCTCAGGAAGGATATACTCTTGGCAAAACTTGAAGATATTGTGACGATTTTCGACAACCCTGTTTCGACACATGATGAAGTTGCAGAAGCGGGAGAACGCTTCATTTTGGCATTGTATAAGGCCCCATCCTCTGAAATTAATCTGAATAATTATAGATTTGTTTCTTTTAACAAATCTGTGAGTCAGTCCAGTCATGCTGTCCTTTTGTCTGGACTTCCGCCTATTTCTGCCGCTGCTCGCCAACACTCTTATCGTGCTTTTCATCAAATTCAAATGTGGCGAGAGATAGAACTTGACCCAGAAGAGTGGGGTTGGAAAAAAATAGTAACACCTTATCACCCGTTTACACAACAGAAGCGCCAGCTCCAGCAAGCTTGTTGAATTTGATTGTTTGCTCATGCAAAATGGGGTGTGGAAAGCGATGTGGATGCGCAAAAGCTGGTCTGCGATGTTCAGGCATGTGCCTCAATTGCCAAGGTCAAGGTTGTCTTAATGCAGAAGAAGAAATACCTGATGGCGAAGATATAATTGAAGATTAGGCACATTATTATGAGTGAAATATTCATTTACAAAGTCAAAACTTTTAAAATAAGCCCATGATACAATATGCAACTGGCACTGACAATGTCTAAAATTTTATCAACAAAAGAAGATAATTTTTATTCCGAGTAATATTATCTACCAATGATCAGTGGAATAGGCCTATAGGGGAGACCACAATAAAAAAACGCACCAAAAACTCTACCCAAAAGGAAATTTTCTGTTCTACAAATTGTCTTCTATGCATTTTTGTCCAAAAACTACCCGTTTATGAGTTATGGGCCGAAAACTAAGCGCGCGAGTACGTTTCGCACCATACGCCAAAACATTCCCCCCCCCCCCCACTCCTGGAGCTGATTACGCATCACCTATGGCCTGTACTAAAAAGTCCCGGGACGGTTGGATATTTCCTCCGGTAAAATATTTTAAAAAAAGTGAAGGTCATTCCTGAAGTAAATTTCAACGAGGAATTCAATGGTGACCTTCATTTTGACCTTGAAGTTGACCTTCATGGCTTTTTGAAGGTCAACTTTGTTTTTTTAAATGGAAACCCGATTTTTTTACATCTGTAATCGATAGATCGGAAAATTCTACGTTCAGGTACGTACCCAAGTCATAGGTCAATTGTAACGTTCAAGGTCAATTAAAGGTTATTTGAAATGAACAAAGTTTTCCAAGAGGTCAGTGCAATTCCTGAAGTAAATTTCAACGGGGAATTCAATGGTGACCTTCATTTTGACCTTGAACTTGACCTTCATGGCTTTTTGAAAGTCAAATTTGTTTTTTTAAATAGAAACCCCCTTTTTTACATCTGTAATCGATAGAGCGGAAAATTCTACGTTCAGGTACGTACCCAAGTCATAGGTCAATTGTAACATTCAAGGTCAATTGAAGGTTATTTGAAATTTACAAAGTTTTCCACCGCAGGGTCCCACTGAGAGCAATTGCCATCTAAAACTGACACCGGCTTCCAGTAGAACCGCAGTAAATCACACTTATGGCCACGTCTCACAACCGTGAGATGGGTGGTCGCAGGGCACGATGAAATCACAATGACAGGCCGGCGAAACCCTCGTGTGTCTTGAGGACACGAAGCGACCCAAGAATGGCAGCTTTCTGCATCCATCTCTTTCCTTGTCCCATCCATCATCCTTGTCTTCTCCTTTTCTTTTTCCTTGGCAGTGATGTTGTATTCGGACGGAGCCGAGAATTCGATCACGAATATAGTTCGTTTCTCGAAGTCTTGGAGAACGATGTCAGACCTCGAGTGTGCAACGGAGACTGCTGTCCGAAAATCGTAGTTCCAGAAAATTTGGCACTTGTCGTTTTGGACAATTGAGTCAATCTCCCTTGGAGTGTTCGCCAGGGCAGGGTCGCGGCTAAAACCGTAAGAGCGACAAAGATGGTAATAAAGCACTCTTAGGGCCACATTATGCCTGTAGATATACGTCATTCCTGCGTGGGTGGGACACCCCGATAGTATGTATTCTAGGTACTCAGCGTGAGCATGACACGCTCTGCACCTATCGTTGGGAACTTCTTGACATAAAATGTGATCACGGTATGCTAAGGTGGAAATGACACCGTCCTGGCATGCGAAAATAAAAAAACTCTGTACCTGAATTAAGCCCTGATGATCTGAGGAAAACAAAAGTTTGCTCCTTCGACAAGGACTGTTTTTCTACATTTCTGTGAAAGTTTCCGTCCATTTCCTTGTCGAGTAGCTGTTGGTGAAATTTTCCAACCTCTGCTTTCTTTACTTCGGCTTTTAAAAGTGAAGCATCTAGATGGATTAATGCACTTTCCTCACTTCTGATGTTAAAATTTAGGCCAAGGGTCTCGGCCCGTTGCTCTGCGGCTTTGTAAAGGAACGCTCCTTCGCCAATCATCTCGTGGTTCCTGGCCATTTTTAGGAGAGGATCTCTGCCATTCGCAGCGATGTAAGCTGTACTTAGAACAATTCGGTTATCAAGACACTGGAGATTTAAAGTCCGCGTCCGCCTTGACGGCGTGAAATGTATAATTGCGGAACTGAGGAATTGATATGCAAGCTTTTATGCATATGCATGATCGTACGCGTGGTGTATCAAGAGCCGTAAGTTCGTTCTTCATCTATTGAACCACCCAAACGAGTAGTGTAGAACCGGGACGCCAAGCATGTTAGTCGCAGATACCTTGTTTCACGCCGACAGATTGGAGAACCAAACCTTTCGAAGAAGATGCTTGTATCTGCTTCCGAGAGACTCCTTCACTGATGTTACGTCCTGAATGCGACTATGAGGCACACCCAGTTATGTATAGGTCTCTCGAGTATTAATATGTCTAATACCACTTATATCCACAAGCTCAGGGTCCTTGGGAACGCCAGTAATCTTTCCTTTCTTCAGATTAATTTTGGCACACTTGTCCAATCCAAAGTCCATCCCAACCTCTCCTGTATACTTGACGATATTTATAGCAGTTTGAAGTTTGCTTTCACCAGAGGCATAGATCCTCAGGTCATACATATAAAATACATGAGTGACCTTATGCTCGCGCTGATTAGTGTCGCCACAGAGGTATACAGAAGAATTTCGTAGTGCGAGAGATAGAGGCAGAAGTGTGATGCAAAAAAAGCAAAGGGCTCATGGTATCACCCTGAAAGACGACCCTCTGGAGGGTGACGTTGTTCGTTGTCACACGATAATTTCTAGATGAGATAGTAAATCTAGTTTTCCAAAGAGGCAATAAGAATAAAAGGAAGAGCGAGATATTTAATAAGTAAGAGGAAAAGTAGCGGAAGACCAAGATTTTTGAAGTATGAGAGAGAGAGAGAGAGATAGAGAGAGAGAGAGAGAGAAAGAGAGTTCAGGAGTAAGTGAGAGGAAAGGCAAAAGAAAATTTTCCGGACTGGCTAACGCGAGAACGGTAGCGTAAACAGACAGCAAGCCAGTGATTCATAAAAGGGGGTTGGGGAGGCAAACTTGTCCCACAGCACCGAGGAATATTTGAATTCAGACCCTTGGAACTTCGCTGGGGGATTTGTGGAAAATTTCCAATCAAATTTCTCTCAGTATTTCTCAACTCTGACCCGTGGCTTATAACAAAGTTAAGAAAAGCTTTGAAATATTTCCAAATCTTAGTGAAATCTTTCAAGTTTTTAAACTCTTTTTAATATAAGTTAACGTTTATCGCAGGTTTGAACATAGGTGTTAATGCGTACCGCCATTTTAGATTGTTTTTCGAAAGTTGCCTGCCTTTCGAAAGTTTCATTAAACGAAAGTTCATTTTATCGCGAATAGATGCTGAAAAAATAGAAGCCAAGAATGCTTGGCTTCCGCTTTAAAAATCAGGGTGTCTACCCTACCTGGAAAACCTGGAAAACCTGGAATTGTCAGGGAATTTTGATATACCTGGAAAAACCTGGAAATGTCAGGGAATTTCTTTTAAAGTCAGGGAATTTTTTCCAGAACGTGCTTAATTTTTGTAAATTGCAATATTAAATCGAATAACAATGATTCTTCATTTGTAAAAGTAGCTTTATACTACGGGTATTGAACTATTTTGTTGAAAATTCGTTTTTTTTTGTTTTGTTCAAAATCAATTTATGTGAAATTTCAAGTATTCTGTTTTTGGTTGAAAATTGATCGGTTTTAGTTGAGAGTTTATCTTTTGTTAAAAAGTAATTTTTTGTTGTTGTTAAAGATTCATCATTTTAATAGAAAATTCATCTCCTCGGTTGAAAAATGAGCAATTTTGTTGAAAATTCGTTTTTTCTTTGGCTGAAAATTATTTTTTTTTACTGAAAATTGATCTATTCCAGTGGCAACTTCAACCATTTTGTTGAAAATTTGTTTGTTGGAAATTTTTTTTATTTGAATTGCAAGTATTCAATATTTTGTTGGAAAATGATCTTTTTCAGTTGAAAATTTTGACTTTTTTGGTAGAAATTAATCTTCTGGGTTGAAAATTAATCTTTTTGTTGGACATTTGATGATTCATGTTTTTGGTTTCAAATTCAACTATTCCAGTTAAAGATTCATCATTTTAGTTGAAAATTCATTACTTTCTTTGAAAATTTAACTATTTTTTAAAAATTAGTTTAGTTTTTGTTGCAAATCATTTTTTTTCGCTGGTAAATGCAATTGGTTGAGAATTCATATTTTTTGTTAAAAAATCAACTATCCCAGTTAGAGATTGATCATTTCAGTTGAAAATTCATCTTTTTTTTCAATTCAACTATTACATTTTTGGTTGAAACTTGATCTTTTTTAGTTCAAAATTCATTTATTTGTTTGAGAATGTCTCCTTTTGAAGTTCATAATTCAAATATTTCTTTGAAAATTGATGTATTTTGTTGAAAAATCGTCTTTGTGGTAGAAAATTTATCTTTTTGGTTGGAAATTCAAGTGTTCCAGTTAAATATTCATCATTCAAGTTGAAAATTCATCTGTTTGGTTCAAAATAAGACTACTTGGTTGAAAGTTGAATCAAATCTGTTTTTAAAATAAATCTGTTTTTTTTTTTGTGTGGAATATTAATTTTTCAACTGAAAATTTAATTATTCCATTTTTGGTTGAAAACAGATCATTTTTAGTTTAAAATTCAGCTAATTGTTTAAAAATTGATCTTTTTGTGTTAAAAAAATCAACTGTTTGATTGATAATTAATGTATCTTTTGGAAAAATCGTCTTTTTGGTAGAAAATTCATCTTTTTTAGTTGAAAATTCTGACTTTTTTGGTAGAAATTAATCTTCTGGGTTGAAAATTATTCTTTTTGTTGAAAATTTGATGATTCTAGTTAGAGACTCATCATCCTTATTGAAAATTCATTACTTTGTTTGAAAATCTAACTATTTTTTGAAAATTAGTTTTGTTTTTGTTGCAAATAATTTTTTTTTCGTTGGAAAATGCAATTGGTTGAGAATTCATATTTTTTTTAAAAAATGAACTATTCCAGTTAGAGATTGATCATTTCAGATTAAAATTCTTCTTTTTTTTTTAATTCAACTATTACATTTTTGGTTGAAACTTGATCTTTTTTATTTCAAAATTCATTTATTTGTTTGAAAATGTGTCTTTTTGTAGTTGATAATTCAAATATTTCTTTGAAATATGATGTATTTTGTTGAAAAATCTTTTTTGTGGTAGAAAATTTATCTTTTTGGTTGAAAATTGAATTATTTCAGTTAAATATTCATCATTTTAGTTGAAAATTCATCTTTTTGGTTCAAAATAAAACTACTTGGTTGAAAGTTAAATTGAATTTGTTTTAAAAATAAATCTGTTTTTTTCTGGGTGGAATTTTAATTTTTTAACTGAAAATTTAATTATTCCATTTTTGGTTGGAAACCGCTCATTCTTAGTTTAAAATTCAGCTAATTGTTTAAAAATTGATTTTTTTGAGTTAAAAAACCCAACTGTTTGATTGAGAATTACTGTATTTTTTGGAAAAAAATTCATGGACTTTAGAGACAAATTCAAGAAATTATTATATTTTTAGTATCATTTAATTATTTAATTAATCGATCGTGCTAAAATATTTAAGAATGTCTTGTAATATTAATTAAATTCCTAGAAACTGAAAAAAAACATTATTTATAATAAACTCGCGAAAATTTATACATATTCCGAGTCGAATTTTTAAAATTAGGCACTGTCTATGTCAGCTCTGAACGAGCTAGAAAGGGGGTTGAAGTTACGGAAAATTCCATAACCATAGACAGTGCGTTTAAAATATGCGGAATATTTGAATTTAAATTAAATGAAATGCTATGAAAAATTGTACCTGAAAAAAACTTAAGATACCTGGAAAAAACCTGGAATTGTCAGGGAATTTTTTTCCGGGATTTGGGTAGACACCCTGAAAATACCAGCTTTGGCCGTTTTGCGCCACCTCTTCGAAACTTGACATTTTTTGGACCACCCTAATGGGTGGGGCAGCTACTATATGATTAACTTATCCTAAGTATCAACTTAAAAAAAAAGTTCCTTTCATTAGGCGGGTGCAAGAAAACTGACTGTAAGTTCGATACCATTTTTTTAATGAACTTTTTTTATCAACGCCATTTTTCATGTAATATACTTACATTCACAGTTTTTAACTTATCACTCAAAGATAATTGCATTTTTCTACAGATTTCGCAAGATAATGGCGCATGCCTCCTCAGAACGAAGTTTTACTAATTTAATCCAAAAGGGAGCTGAAATTTAATCAAAATTATCACGTAGGAACTTTTTTTCGACGCAAAATTAAAGGTTTTCATCAGAGGAAACTTTACTTATTACTTGTTCCAAAAAAAATCACATATATTGATCAAAAAATAAGAAATATCGAGTTATAACGAGGGAGGCAATCTCAAAACATAATTCCTAGGGTATAAACTTTGGCCTGCTCCTTCGAGTGAAACTTGGTTCTGAGGAGGCGTGGGCGGTTACTATAAAGTTATCTTTTATCCACTTGTTTTACTATGTTGTGTACCATTAGTACCATTAGTAGTAGTGTTTTCTAATATTAGCTCGACTTCTTAACGATATCGGTGTAGTGGAAATCAATTAAATCACGTGTATATGTATTCTTGTTCAAAACATTTCATGATCGATCTGCTGTTACGATGCCACCATGCAAACCTCACCAAATTAATCTTTAGGTAGAATGTGCATCGCTTGCACAGTAATTTTATTGAATATCCAAATCGATTCCTCAATAGATTTCGAAACCTTAAAAAAAATCCTCTCGGATTTAAAGATACTGACAAAAGGCCAATTGAGTCTAGAAGAAAAAATAAGGTCTCCGAAATACGAAAAATAATAAAAGATATACAGAAATTTCGGAACTACCTCGAAGTTCTAATATACATCCGGAAGATCGTCGCCACCGAATCGGATTACAGACCACGCGAATTTAGCATGTGGTAATGCACCACATGAACGACATACGAGACGTTTTGAGTTAAGTCGAGTTAACAGAAATGAAAATGAAACGTTTAGATTATAATATAATGGTTGAAAAGTATTATACATATAATGCCTAACGAGCTATTCGTTTTATACCAATAAATAGTTACCATGACTTATGCAAAGTTTTGTTCAAAATCCTAATTAGAGATTTAGGCAATGCCATAATAAACTTAAATATCGACTTCTCCATGCAATATGGAATTAAGTTCTGGTAAGTCCGTATGAAGGAACACGTTACGATTATTCCGTATAAAAAATCAGGTTAGAGGTCTGTATATGAAATCAAGTGTATTTTTTGTCAGTTCGATTTTTTGCAATCAAATAAACAAGCAGACCATTCTGCAGCACGTAATAATAATAATAATGGTTATTATTATTATTATACCATTAAGCCAAATCCCTTTCGGAGTAAGCGTAACTCACTTCCTCACTTGATTATAGCCTCGTTATACTACCGGGGATCAAGGAATTAATACGAAAGTGTGAGAAAGGGAAGTGTAGGATAAGGTATAAGTTTTAGATCAATCTAGAATACCACTGTTGTTTACTGAAACAGCACGTTCGTTCCGCAACACCGCTGCGATGAAGGCCGCTGATCAATCTCTTTAGAAATCAACCGAGGCCAAGAGCTTCACAGAGATATCATTCGTCATAGATCATAAACAAATACACAAACTGACTGATAATCTCAAATAAGATCCATACTCTTTACTTCAATCTCATCCACTAACCAAAGCTCTGGACGAGGTCCCTTTAGTATAAAAATTCTATAAAATAATAAATCTTGCCGATAATTCTATACACGCCCTTAGCATAGCATTATAAATCGAAGAAAAAGACACAATTAGAAAATATATATTGATTTTGAATGATGAAATTGGCGCTCAAGTTCCACCTTGGAGACCAAACACTATAAAAGCTGTACCATATTGTATGATGCGCATTCGCATCACATCCAATGATTAGTGTCCATCATTTCGAACTGCAGTACTCCACCAAATGTATCCATTCCTCTGATGGCGGCGGGACTATATAATCGAATGGCAGGTATGCTGAGATAATCAACATGGGTTGATGTCTTCCTCCTCTTTAGTGCTCGATTTTAATCGCTACCAGGTCTTTAGTACAGAACCTAGGTAAGCAAATGTAATCGATATCCCTTCTGACGTAAGTTGCTGTCCTAGGGTTTTTATCATTTCTATTGTAGACTATAGAACCGTATTTTTAGCTTATAACTTTCATTTCTTCCTTGTAACACCAAGGTTCTTCACTCAGAACAAAAGCCGTACGTTCCACTGTAATACGTTTGCCTAATATGGCCGAAGCAGATTTACAGTGGTGAAGATTAATTTGGATGAACTTTGAATCCGAGGGTTTTAGGCGGTTCATTTAAGAATCAGCGTTATCTATTGGTTGTTCCGAGGGCAGCTGCTCTTCCACTGTCCTCGCGGGCTCTTTCGGTTTAGAAAGTATTTTCATCTGGATCCTTCTCAATCTCAGACACGGTTTAAAGTCGACCTTCTCGATGCTTTGGACCACTGAAGGGTCCGCACTCAAGACTAGCTGGGTTACCCTGGTATCTTTCTTCAAATCCATGATGGTCCACTCCTCCACTTTTAGCTTAGACTTCTGGACTGCCAAACTTTTGAGAATGGATGATGGTTCCTCGGAAGTTCCAGGTATCCATGCCATAAACTTGGCAGGCGTCGGAATGCCCTTAGAATCAATGGCTTTGATTCTTGCACCTTCCCATGGTTTCTAACCGCCCACTGTCTCTATGAGCCTTGTCATAGACATCTCATCTGATCAGATGACGGTAAGCAAGTTGTTTTTAAAACGGGAGCCCTTAAACCTCATGATAATGTCACCAGGTTTTACCCCGGCGATCCTAGTCTCGAAGACTGCCTTAATAGCCATTGCGTGTTCCGAGTTGAGCTTCTATTGCGGGAATCCCTCAGGTACAATAGCCAATTTCAGGTGGCTTTGAAGGGCGATTCTGTATGAGTAATCTGGATCAATAACGCTGCCTCTCTTACCCTCCCTGTCTTGAATAGGAGCGCCGCCATCAGACCGGGAGCGTTTATGGATTCATGGTTGAGGGTTTGTTTCACCTTGCAACAGACGTTGCTGGCAATGGTATGTCCTTCCGGCAGCACTGCTATATATATTTTTTCCAGGACCTTTTTTTGTACCACTCGAGGTGTTAGGAAGCATACAGGCTCCTTGTTGATTTGAAGGTGATTTGACCCCTTCGTTGGTTCCATCTTCTCGAGAGGAAGTATTCATGGAGAGTGTCATTGAAGACTCTCCTCCATGTGTTTGTCTTTCTTAGTTGAGTTTGCGGGATTCATGTTGTTCCTACTAACAGCTAGGGATCTAGTGTCCCAGGACACCGTATGAGTCATCGTACCCTGGTAACATTCAGCCTTCGATATGGTTGTTAACTTCGTGGCTTAGGCTTCCAGGTCGTCGCTACCCGCGGGAGTTCTTAGGCCTTCACACCACGGTCAGGTCCAAACTCACCTTCCTCTTGGGCAGGCAAATTTAATTCCCCGCCGTAAGGAGTAGTCCACTTCACGCGTCCCACAGAGGAAGAATTTTAATCTTATTGTACAATAAATACAATATCTAAATAGTTCAAATATATCAAATAAAATATGCACAAGAAAAATTTGTAGAATCAGTGCTATTTACTGTCATGTTGCTAAATTATAATCATGCAAAAAAAGTGACAATCAGGGAAAAATTCAAGACGGCTTCCAACGTCAAAATGATGAAAGGTTAATGTATACCATGGCTGTAATCATTTCAATTTATTTTTCATGTCAGACAATTGAAGAGACAACCAACTTCATACTGATCTTACAGGGTCTCAATGTGCTATCTCCATGCAATTTGTCATACTTTTGAGCCACAAAGTTCTATATAAAAATTAATAATTTATTACTCTGATGATGTTTTTGCATTCTCAAAGTTAAGTCTTGTTTCTAATTATTCTTGTCGGAAACATAAAATAATTTGCTTCTCATAATTAGTAATCGGCTACATCAGGGCTCACCACTTTCAGCAGGTGTTGACTGCCACGACAAGTGTTTTGACTGCCAGAAAGTTTTTCTATCATATTATTCTTCGGTTTCCAGGAATCCCGGGAAGGCGTACGTTCGTTACGGTCACGGCCCGTTACGGCTCATTGTTCACACCAACCTTTTTTTCTGCTTGAATTCACAATACATTTAATTTTTTAATTTCAAACTTTAATTTACCGCGAAGGATTAGGCACCAGTCGAAGGGCAAGTTCGACGAAAATTTATTGGGGCCTGTTTGACCTAGTATATAGACTGCCACTGGCAGTCAGCGCAGTCGAATGTCATTTTAGCTCACGAAAATTGATTGGAAATTATTTAACCAGAAAATCGGAAATGCTGCAACCCGATACTTATACACTGTTCCTTAATAATGATGAACTGATGGTTAGGGGTGTAAAAATAAATCTCCGTGAAGAACATCTACACGCGTTCCAAAATCGCCGAAAACATACCGCATCCCGCCAAGGATGCGGGAAGAAAAGAATAAGATTCCTTAAAATTTTGGCGAGTTGTAACGTATCACGAAAATCAGACCACACAAACATCAGTATACATAGAAAAATATAATATAACCGAATTGTAACGATAAGGGGCACTCTGAATAATCATGGCCAAGCGTCCTGGCGAGGTTCTCTATGCTCGCCACGGCTTTTGCCGAAACAAAAAAGATCACTATACCTTGCATAACAATTTTCGTTGAATAATCCAAACTTGTACATTGAAAATCAAACAGTTTAATTCAACAATTTTTTCGGAGCAAAGCCGAGCCCAGTCGGCATCCAAAACAAGAGTGATAATTGTTACATGGAAGCGAGGGATGCGAACAGTCTTCTGTCGGAGTTACGGGTGGCCAATCAAAAAGTTCGTTTAGATTACATACGGAGGTTCAACCAGTCACGACCATGGTACATGACTATGCAAATATAATTCATGGTAGTACGTCACTAAAAAATGGCGACATAATAACGAGACCGATTTATAAGAAATTCCTGGACTCAAAATATTCGTAAAGTCTGCCGGGAATTTATATAGAACAGTCAAGAACAAAAGTTTTCAGTGACGGTTCTGCCATCTACCAGGGCTTCCGGTGATGGACTTTCATAAGTGTCGTGAACTCAGCCATCTCTGTCACATTACTGAATGATGCATTTTGATCCCACGTCCTCTACGCTCATTGGCGGGAATCCTAGTTCCACCGCCATGTTAGGAACTCTGGTGTTCTGGTGACAGAGATGCCTCTTGTCCGCACCATCTCTGGGAAGATTGGACTGAGAGGTTGCGCTGTATGTGAAGGGAGAGAAAGAGAGCGCCCCACGTGCCTGATCCTTTTTCGTTTGCTATTCCATGTCTTCCTTCTTGACAGCTCGTAGTTTTACTCCGATTACATAAAAACGAATAGACGGAATCGCAATATAAATAAAGGTATATTTTTATGCCTAGAGTGCCGCTTTGGAGTGGATGATCCTCGCTGTGAATTTGTTTTTCGCGACTTATTCTTTTCTCTAGGTAATGTTTATTCCTCCCAACTTAGGTGAGCTTTTATGTTGTGACAGGTGAAAAACACCACGTCACAATACCTAGGTGGGCATTAATGCTTGAACGCCTGTATTGAAAGTCAATTCTACGGTGATACTTTCAAAGTTATAATGAAACAGTTTTAATCACAATTATATATTTATACTTCACACATATTTCCCCTTCACTCTACAGAATATTCTGAAACTGCCTGCTCTCGATCTAATTGCAGAATTGCAGCAACCATTTTGTAAGTTTCCTATTCTTAATTTTTATGAAAATACACAAGAGCTAGTGTTACGTCATGGATTTGGTAGTTTCGCATTAACGTTAACATTTCACACAATTCAATCATGTTTTCCCACGATAAACCTGTAAAAATATGTATTTCTCTTAAGATAACGAAAAGTCTCCAATTCTGTCGAGAAATTATGGTTTCACATTCAATGCTCAAACCTTCAATAATTCCCTTAACTGTCATAGTAAGATTGTATGTGAAATCCAACAATGTACCAACAATGTAATAGTGTACAATATAAATATGTAATGATATTTATATTCATATGTAAAGCAATATCTATTATTTAACAGAGTTGGATCAATGATAACATACATTTTTTTCTCCTGATGTTATTTTTTGTTGGTCTCCCTGGTTCGTGTATGTTGATACCGTTAAAGTATTAATGAAACATTTTTCTGGAGAGCGGGCAAACCATTTCCCGATGCTGTCGAATGCAATGAATGAAATTCGCGGAATTATGCCATTTTTATTTTTAAAAAAATCTTTAAAAATTCCGTTATTATGTCTACTTTTAACCCCTATGAGGGAATTATAGGGTCGGACTTCAGTTTAAATACATGCAATGAAGTTGGAGACAGTGTAAGGTGGCCCGCGCGTCAGTAAGGGATTAGAATAGCACTGTCACAAATTTCATTCTCTTAGGAAAAAACAGTATACATAATAAAGACATTTTTAAGATGTTTTTTTTTTAATTTTGAAACATGTAAGTTTATTATAAAATTTTCAATTAAAAAATTTTGTTTTGAAAATTTTATTTAATCCATTCAAAAGCTTTGGAAATTTTCTACAAAAAATTATATTTGAAACTGAAAAAAAAAAATTAATCTGACTGGAGCTATCTATTTTTTAAGCGATCCGGGCACGTATTTCAAGCCAATAGCATTTTGTTGACATACAGGGATGCTTTTCAGGCTATTAACCAGTGAAACCTTGGCACCTCCAAGAGCGCCGATGATTAAGACGATTAGCTTAACAGAATATTCCGGATATAACCGTCGCAACTCCCTTATAAGGTCTTTATACCTCTCTTTCTT
>CAKNYM010020107.1:0-18420 GCA_932195095.1 Andricus curvator
AGAGGGTCTTACTTGTCTACATGCACGAAAATATACTTATAGAGCAACTTCGAATGCCAGTAAAACCGTTGAAAGGACGCCGTTCAGTTGTAATGTAAAACTTTAAAAGCATTTTTCTCAAAACAGCTTTTTTCAAATCGGCCTGACAAATAACTTTAACAATTTTTATCCGATCGCCTTCAAATTTTAACCACATCTTTATAATTGCATTTCGCAGAGAAGTACATACGGAATTTTCGATAAATTCAAAAATTTTCATTTTCTGAATATTTTTGTACGAATTTTTTCACTGAAAATTCGACTGTTAACTTCAAATGCCTGCCATTTTCGGAAAAATCAATATTTTTACATTTCCGTATGCACTTCTCTAGGTATTCTTATGTAGATTAACGGAAATTTTTTTATTTTGTTATACGTTAAAAATTGTGGCTGCTAGCTGTCAGGCCACAGAGCCCCTAAAAAAATGCTTCGAAAAGGACTTAACAGAAGTCGGCCATTTTGCTTAAAAAAATAAATATATATATATATTCTGATTCTTCGATGTTCGAGCTTTATTTACATACAATTAGTTTTGAAATTAAATTAACTTTTCATTTTAAAAAAATTCGTGAATATACCCATGATTTCGCTCCCGCTACTGTGGCTATACCCCTTAACCCTTTCAGGGGCACACGGAAAAAATTTATCCGTGAAGAAGTCACGAACTTGTAGCTAGGTCTCGGATACGAGATAAAACAATGAAACATTACATCCTTATTTCTATGAGAAATATATGGATAAATTTCGAAGTTTCTTACGAACAGTTCGAAATTCATACGAACAGTTCCTGAAAATTTCAGACTGAAATATAAAGAGGAAAAATTTTATTTGTGCGATTTAATTTTACATTAATTTATTAAATTCGCAACTCAGAAGATTCGAACCCTCAAAGACTGCTGACTCACCAGTTTCTAAACATAAACCAGGAGTGCGTAAACACGCGCAGCCATCGAGGCCAAACAAAATAGGTATTATAAAATTTCTAGTCACTCATCCGACGAGATCAAGGCACACATACGAGCGCACGCACGCACCGCGCGTTTTTTTCAAATCACTCGTAATATTTTTGTAATTATTCACGTAAAAAAGAAGTGATGAACCATTTTAGAATTTTCACATCGAGTTCGTCAATCTTTCTCAAAGTTCGCAGGTTATTTACGAAAATACATAAATATCCGATGAATTTTTCTCATATCCGAGACCTAGCTACTAGTTCGTGACTTTTTCACGGATACATTTTTTCCGTGCAGTGGAACGTTTACGTCCCACTTGTTTTTTCGCAGTTTTTCAAGCATTTCTGATACATTTCACCTTTTTTAGTGCACAAGTATTTGATTTTAGACTCTTCAGGGTTCATGTAAAGTAATTATCATGAAAAACTGTGTAAAATTGTTAATTAACAATTTGTTATAAATAATTGAAATCGAAAAAAATCCCTTTTTTCGAATAAAATCGGCTGTTTATAAAGTACTAGTCCTATAGCTGTGACAAGTTTTTTCCAGTTAGGTAACACGTAGAACTGTAACATATATTTTTTGCAGAATTTTCGGCAGACAAGTTTTTTTTTATTTCATTTTTTGAATTCATAAAAAATTACGATTTTTGACGAATTTTCGGCATAAGTGCATGTAATGTACCGTATTTGTGATCGATTATCAAATCGTAAAATAAAAAAAAAGTTGTTCGAGCCACTGATTGAGAATAGAATGTCAAAATTGCAAAATTCAAAATGACGGATTCAAAATGGCGGTTATATTAGTGCAAATTCGCAAGAATTATGCAATAGCAAGAATTAGTTTAACAGAAAAATGTGCCCCTGAAAGGGTTAACATTGCATTGCTGGGGTAAGTGTAGTACAGTGTACACATAGCGTGGTCCGGAACCGGACCGGATTTGCTTCGGTTTTGTTTCCTGTCGCGTTTTGGCCTCGGAACGTTCCGTATCTATAAGTATCCCTAACATTACGGCGCATCCATAAGTGTTGTTCCCACTGATATATATATAATACACTGGATGCAGGATTCAATGGAACGATCTGTGCCAACTTGAAGGCTTCGGAGCCGCCATTTTTTTGGGTTGTTTTGGTTCGGGGCCATTCGGGACAGATCGGGATATGCGAGAGATTCAAATGTAGTATGGAAGAGAACTCAAAAATATTAATAAAAATCATGTAAAATTCAGTTTATTGTCAATGAGTCAATCGATAAAACTGGAAACTAAATAAAACTTAATAGAAAGTAATTACATAAATAAAAATAATCGAACAGTACAAAAAAAAGGAAAGTCGATGGGATTTTAAATTGGTGGATACATTTTTTATAAACACGTGGTTTAGAATATTTATCAATTGAATTATTATGAATTCTGATAAAACCTGCGATTTAGCTAAAATTGCTAGTTTTTAATAAAAAAATTTAAACTTTTTTGTTGAAAAATCAAAAAAAAATTAACAATAAAGTATAAATTTTGACAATTCAAAAATTTGTATAACTTCTTATTGATAATATGTGTTTTACTTTGTCGTAAAAATCTACAAGGTATTACAGAAAACTACAGGATTTTACATTTTTTAATTTGGGTGTTTGACGTCATAAAAATATTCTAATTGTACGTAAAATTATTGTAGAATGTTACAAATCTTTACAAAAAAATACAAGATTTCACCAAAGTTGAAATATTGGGAAACTGTACTTAAAAATTGTGTTGTATATACTAGTAGTTTATTGTAGAAATGTACAAATTTCAAACAAAAAAAATTTACAAACTATACACTTTTAGAATCCACATCAACGTTTCGACTTGTACTTTACTGTCAATTTTTGTAGGATATGTAATATATAATTTTCTACAAGGAACTACAATAAAAATAATTTTCCACTTTTACCAAGAACTTTTGCTATTATAATAAATCACAATGAACTGTAGTGCGATTATTGAAAATTGAACAATTATTGATTTTACAAGACGATTCTGAACAGATTTTAACGTTAAAAATATAAATTTTTCAATTTGAAAGCCTCAGTAGTTAAAAAATGTGAACTTCTGATTGAAACTTCATAAACTATTCCTAATTCTAAAATAATTTCAAATTAATAAATTTATAATATAGCGCTCTTAGGGCCGATTTCACCAACTCTGATTAAATACATGATTATCTAATCATGATTATTCATTAATCGAGGATTTAATCATGATTAAATTGTAATGCGTTCCACCATGGACATTTTAACTCTGATTAGCTAATCATATACCCTTTTCGTGGTAACTCTGATATTCTCTTGTAACGGCGATTCTGATTGGCCGCTCCAAGAAGAACGCTTAAGTTTCTTGCGCGCGCACGGTACAAGCTGACGACATTAACCAAGTCATGTGACATCCAGCAGAAGTCTTTTTTGTCAAGAAGTGAAATAATTTTCCGTGGATGAAATATATTAAAATAATGTTACAAATTTCCATCACTATTTCAGTTCAAAAAATAATAATGTCAATTAGAAAGGCATTAATGGTGAATAATTAAAGACGCTCAGAAATATTTGATGCATATATGCAAAACATACAAGAAGGAAGCTTCATGATGCGCACTGCGAGGTTAAATTGGTTAAATATTTATTTTCAGCACTGCAAAATGCATTTATGCGACTGAATTCTTATTTCGGTTACTTATAATTTTACATACGCATTGTTCTTCAAAACGAATTATCTCTTCCAATGATATGAAAGAAACTGTAGGTAAGAAAAGTGAGGTTATCGGAACACAATTTACACTTTACGGCCGCCTCATCAAAGGTATTTTGGCTTCATAGTTTCTTTCATCTACATATTGATAAAAATAAAAGCGTAGATATGATAAAAATTATCCACATTCGCTCTGAACATGCTCAAGTGCATACTTCAATTTTGAGGTTCTGTTCTGCCAACCAGCGTTAATCGCCGATTAACTCCGTTAACCGGCCAAAATCGAGAGGTTAAGTTGAACAGTGATTAACTCTCTTTAATCATACTTTAGAAGATGGTGGAACGCAAGGTACTGATTAAATTAGAATAATCGAGGATTAACATCTTAATCAGAGTTGGTGAAATCGGCCCTTATTCAATTCCGAATCCTATTCAAATATTGTTTCAATCTAAAATATTCCATTTTTAACCATTTAATTTGAATTTTTTTAATTAATGAAGACTTTTTTGGGATATTCAGCAATATTTTACTTTCCATACAATTTTAATTGTCCTATTTAACAAATTTTTAATATGTAAGTGAAATTATTGAATTTTGATGCATAAATAACAATTGAACAATTATCAATTTAGAAAAAATTTGAATTAGTTTGAGAGATATTTACAAGTTTTGAGAAGATACAAACTTAATTTAAAACTGGACAAAATTCCGAGAAATGAAAAACTAAATTTAGATTCTTGAAGATTTCGAAATAAAATTTTGAAGTTTTTTACGGATCTTTAAAGGTTTTAAGAAAAAAAAAATTTTCTAAGTTTCCTGAGAAGATTTAAAATGATTTTTTATTTGGAAAAATTAATATTAAGAGCAAAATTAAAAAAGATTGTAGACAGAATGCAGATGTTTGAAAATTTCGAACACAAAATTTATAAACTTTTCAAGCATTTTGAAAGGTTTTAAATGAATAAAAAATTCTTATTTCTTTAGTTAATTTTAAAAGAATATTTAATAAAATTTTCAAAACAGAATCAGGATGATTTTAAGGTAATTTTTTTACTTTTGCAGGATTTTCAAAAAATTGTTCACTGAAAATGATAGCATGGATTTCTGTTTTTTTTTTCAATCTTTTAACCGTACAATGTATAAGAGTTAAAATTAAAAATTTTGCAGTTTAAGGCCATGTTACGAGTGGGTCACGTGACCGGATTCCTACCTTACCGACAATTTTGTTTTGCTTTTTTCATGATTATTAAAATTTAGGGCCAGAGCCGCCTTTCTTAGCGATTCTTATTTAATATCCCAAATTTTCAACTCGATATCGCGTTTCGTGTGAACGTAAGTTGATTGTGAAAAAAAGTGTCGGTAAGGTAGGAATCCGGTCACGTGACCCACTCGAAACATGGCCTTAACGACTTTAATTTTAAACAATTTCAATTGAAAAGTGTTAAAAGCTTCCATTTTATACGCGTCAATTATTAAGCGTTTTAATTAAATAAATTTCAAGGTTCAATTTTGTAAGCTTAAAATTTTTAAAAATTTAACTTTGAGTGCTCGAATTTGCAGTTCAGTCTTTGTAACTTCATCAGAAAAAAATTTTATCTTCAAGAGTTCGAATCTTTTCATTTCAATGACCGTGATCAATTCTTTCTCAATTGTTCAATTTTTATTTGCAGTCAGAAAGTTGTTCTTTTTCGACCTAGGATGACAAATATTGAGAATATTGAAAAGAGATAATGTTAAATGGCATATATATGGTGTCTAATCAATTGCTATATATTTGAAAAAAACTTCAAACTTAAGGTTTTTTTTGGTGATTAATAACGATTTTTCATTATTGTCTTTTAATATTTCAATATTGCTTTAAAGTTCAAACATAGAAGCTTTTATGTAATAGCGATCAGGTACACATATTAATTTATAATTATCTCATTGCAATATTCTTCAAGTTTTATTGTACTTTTCAAGAGAAAAAATAAAAAAATATTCTAAACCACGTGTTTACAAAATGTGTATTCCACCAATCTAAAATCCCATCTACCTTCCTTTTTTTGTACTGTTCGATTATTTTTATTTAAGTAATTACTTTCTATTAAGTTTTATTTAGTTTCCAGTTTTAGTCGATTGACTCATTGACAATAAGATGAATTTTACATGATTTTTATTAATATTTTTGAGTTCTCTTCCATACTACATTTGAATCTCCCGCATATCCCGATCTGTCCCGAATGGCTCCGAACCAAAATAACCCTTAAAAATGGCGGCTCCGAAGCCTTCAAGTTGGCACACGCGTTTTCCATTGAATCCTGCATCCAGTGTATTATATATATATATATATATATATATATATATATAGTGGTTGTTCCATGGTCCTCTACTTCCCATCCGTAAATGCCATGGAACTACACAGCGCAGATGCTAGCGATATGTGACTGCACTGCACATCTATAACCCCAAACGTTACTGTGAATGTATAAGTGTCGTGTTATGGTACTGCGCATCCGTAAGTGCCATTTAACTGCACTGTGCAGCCGCAATTTCTATCTAATTCTACTGCGTAGCTGTAAGTTCATTTTAATTTTTCTGAGCAGCCATATGTGCCATTGAACTCTGCCACGCAGATGTAAGGACTATGTTGCTTTACTGCGCATCTAAAAGTAACCCCTAACCTCACGGTGCAGCTAGAAGTGCCGTGTAACTATACTGCACATCGGTAATCCGATATCTCAATAATTGCAATACCTCCAACTAAACTGCTCCTTCTCTCTCAAATCGCCTTTGTTAATTTGTCAAATATAATTAAAGGAACTTTTTAGGTTGGATCCAATATTAAAGGGTTTCATAAGTGTCCGGGTCCGGGTTCACACCCGGGCCCTTAAGTAATTAAAGGTTCCAGGCTGGATCCGAATCCGTAGGGAATATTTTAAGCTCGGGTTCAACCCATGTACGTATGAATCAGGAAGACCCAACTTAACTGGCGCGCGGGGTATCGGCCAATCGGAAAGGGGAGGATTGGTATTGCGTGTCTGCTTGGCTGACGCGTTATTGCCGTTAGTGTGTAATAAGACGACAAAACTGCAGCGTGTTTTGTTATCGTATGACGCCGTTGCTTTAACAACGACGCGTCAGTCAATCAATGTGCAAGATCAAGGTATGCCGGCGCCGTGTCCCCCTTACCGATTGACCGGTACGCTGGGTCCTCAGGGATGGGATTCCGATGCCCTCTAATCTAGTTGATCGAATCTCTCTTTCTATCACATGAAATTAGACTGAGATGTTCAATCGCTTTGAAAACGATCGCCTGCAACTGTCTCTTTCTATCTTATGTCTCGGAAAGAGAGAGGTGACTGTCGATAATTGAGAAGTCAGGAGTTCTTGATTACCGAATATTGCCCCTCTTGTACTGACACATAAGATAGAAAGAGATAGTCGCAGTCGATCGTTTTAAAAAAGATCGAACATCTCAGTCTAACTTCATGCGATAGAAAGAGAGATTCGATCAAATAGATTAGAGGGCATCGGAATCCCATCCCTGATGGAGGTACAGTAAACTTCCGTTTATTTTAAAGATCGCTTATTTTAAAGTTCACTTAGTATAACCCCCCTACACGTACTTTATTTGAGTTACGCAGTTTCGTCACCTCCCACTACGGTCCCTGTACGGTCACGCCCGCGGCAGTGGCCGACCAATGAAAAAAAGGTGCCCGAAGAGCGGGAAGCCTTGAATTGAGTATTTTTTCACGACGTCATGGGAATACGATTCACGACGTTTTCGAGAAAATATGCTGAACGTAAAAGTAAATCTTGAAAACACTTGAAAAATATTACTATCGAGACCTTTATCACTTACCTTTGTGTTTAGAATAAAAATTCGTAAGACCTTCCTGACGGCTGACATTTCCACCTATCCTAGCATTCTACACTTGAAAACTATTAATTTTCAGACCTTTGTAATTTACATAATATTGAATACATAATCTTGCGCAATATACTGGATCGGGTATTCGCGCACTTGGCCCTTCCGATGCGAGAGTCGCAACCGTCTCTCGCCCCTTGAGCCGAGAAACTGCGTGGGCCAGCAGTTCTAGGAAGTTTTGTCTGTATTTGTCTGTATTAATATTGATAGCATTTATTGATTTCAAATCGACCGCGGTTTTCGGCACATGCGCAGTTGAAAAAGTTGCTTAGCGCAAGCGCAGCGATACAAGGCCGGGGCGTCGTTGATAAAAATAAACTGCCGAATCGCGGTAGAGGTGGGGGCCCCTCCAACCTTGAAATAATTGGTCGGGTTCTTTTCAAGGATCTTCAAATAAAAGGAATTTTACTGTATATTAGCAGAATAGTACCAACCAGGGGTCGGAACCTTTTAGGTTGAACCATGCACGTATGAATCAGAAAGACCCAGCGTACTGGCGCGCGGGGTATCGACCAATCGGTAAGGGAGGTACGACGCCGGCGTACCTTGGTATTGCGCGTCTGATTGGCTGACGCGTCGTTGCTAAAGCAACGGCGTCATACGATAACAAAACACGCTGCAGTTTTGTCGTCTTATTGAATGCTCCCAATTCGGCTTCCCAACTGCACTGCGCATGCGTTGTATCGGCAGACTCATTGGCTGTGAATGGCGTGTTTTTTTGAAACTATTACATGTGTAAATCAATTTTTTATAATAAATCATCATTGTGAAAATAATAACAATTAATTTTCAGATGAGAAAATAGTCTTTTAGAGTGCAAGGTGAAATAATTTGTTGGTTTTACTCTTTAAGAATTAATTATTGATTTTAAATTCAAAGGAAGGAATACCTTTTTTCACCGTTGTATGTTTTAAATCATTCATAATATTTTGTTGTACTTTATGATTATTATATATTGTGAACAATTGATTTGCATATTTAATCATTTCAAATAAGCGCGCGATCAACATCCAATGAGGCTGTGGATGCGACGCATGCGCAGTGCGGTTGGGGAGCCAAATTGCGAGCACTGGTCTCATTACACAATAACGGCAATAACGCGTCAGCCAATCAGATACGCAATACCAATCACCATCTTACCGATTGGCCGGTACCCCGCGCGCCTGTTACGCTGGGTCCTTCTGATGGTAGACTCCCATGGCAGATAAAAGCAGTGGATGAAAGCGGAAACTCATGGGAGTGAAAGAGACGGATAGATCTATTTGTCTCTTTCACTCTCATGAGTTTCTGCTTTCGTCCACTGCTTTCATCTGCCATGGGAGTCCACCATAATCCATACGTCCATGGGTTCAACCCGAGCTTAAAAGATTCACTACGGATTCGGGTCCGGACTGGACCTTTTAATTACTTAAGGGCCCGGGTGCGAACCCGGACACTTATGAAACCCTTTAATATTCGATCCAACCTAAAAAGTTCCTTTAATTATATTTGAGAAATTAACAAAGGCGATTTGAGAGAAAAGGAGCAGTTTAGTTGGAGGTATTGCAATTATTGAGATATCTTGAGAATGCGGAAGAGTTCGACGGGAACCAAAGATGCGTAGAAGAGTTCGATGGCAGATATGGCTGCGAAGTAAAGTTGCATGGCAGTTGCAGCTGCGCAGTAGAGTTACATGGCACATGCAGCTGCGCAGTGCAGTTAAATGACACTCGCGGAGGCGCAGTGCAGTTACATGGTAGTTACGGATCTACAGTATAGTTACAAGGCACTTATAGCTGCACAGTGAGGTTAGGGGTTACTTTTAGATGCACATTAAAGCAAAATAGTCTTTACATCTGCGTGGCAGAGGTCAATGGCACATATGGCTGCGCAGTAAAGTTTGGGGTTATCGATGTGCAGTACAGTGGCATATCGCTAACATCTGCGCAGTGTAGTCCCATGGCATTTACGGATGCACAGTAGAGGGCCATGGAACAACACTTATGGATGCGCAGTAATGTTAGGGGTGCTTATAGATACGGAACGTTCCGAGGCCAAAACGCTGGACATGAATTTTTGAAATTTTAATAATCTGGTAGATTTTCATTAAACTCAGTAAGGGGGTTTTCGGGGCACAGAACAAGACTTTGGCGTCAAAGTTAAAAAATTCTAAAATTTTACTCAAACTTTGAAAATTTTAATAATTTGGTAGATTTCCATGAAACTTAGTACAAGGGAGGCTTTTGGGATAAATAACACCAATTTGGTGTCAAAATTCCAAAATTTTACTCAAATTTTGAAAATTTTATCAATTTGGTCGATTTCTATGAAACTCAGTACGAGGGAGGTTTTCGGGGCATAGAACACTAATTTGGGGTAAAAATTTCAAAATTTTACTGAATTTTAGAAAATTTTATTAATTTGGTAGATTTCTATGAAAGTCAGTACAAGGTGGGTTTTCTGGCCACAGAGAAGCTGTCAAAAATTAAGCACGTCAAAATTTAAGAATTCAAAAAAGCATGAAAGCCAAGTATGAGGGAATTTTTCAAGTAACAGAACATACATTTAAGGTAAAAATTCTAAAATTTGACTAAAATTTTGAACATTTTAATAAATTGATATATTTCCATGATAGTCAGTATGAGGGATTTTTTCGAGTTTCAGAATACAAATTTGGGGAAAACATTCGTATTTTGAGACTCGAAAATCTCCCTCGTTATGGAATTCACGGAAATCTACCAATTTTATACCATTTTCAAAATTTTAGGTCAACTTTCTGTGTTCTGTAACTCGATAAACCCCTCGTACTGGACTTTTATGTAAATCTACCAATTTAATAACATTTTCCAAAATTGAATCCAGTTTTAGAATTTAGAACCAAATTTGCGTGTTGTGACTCAAAAAACCTTCTCGTACTGACTTTCTTAGAAATCCACTAATTAAAAAAACTTTTCCAAATTTAAGGGGGTATTTCTATTTGACCGAGCTTTTTTCAGGCGTTTTTTAAAAATTCATAAAAAATACAATTGTTAATATTTTTGAATGGAAGTTTTTTTATGTTTTTAAGCAGATCTTAAACCAAAAAAATACATGGTTACCAATTAAAAAAAAATAATAGGGGGCGCTGTAGCATTTCAAAAAATGTGCCTAGGGCGCGCAACTGTTGAATCTCGTGCTTCGAGCTCGATCATACATTTATCGCGCGCTTCGCGCTCGAAAATGTATTCTCCTCGCGCTTCTCGCTCAGACGTATTTACACCGCGCTTTACGCTCGGTTCCTCTAGATTTTTGAATTTCGTGTTCGACTTCGATGAAAAGAAAAAGTTTATTTGCAAATATTGTAAAATTATCAAAACCTCTACATATGAAGTGATTGTTACATTTATTTTTATTTTAGACTGAAAAGGAACTTTATTTACTTAATGTTCTATCGACCTTAAGGAACAAATTCTCATCCAGACACTCGCGCTTCGTGCTCGATATTTAATTTGAAAATCATGTGAACCTTGCGTTCCACGCTCGGTTCTGTGCACCGTATGTATTCTCATAACAAAAATTAATTACAAGTTTGTCCATCTTTTTTGAATGCACAACTTTTGTTCATTCATCTGTTTTCGTACCTTGTTGATTAATAACTTTGTGTAATTTGGATAGTTTGGCAGCAAAACGGAATTTTTGATTTTTGATTATTTTTTTGTGCAATCAAAATTTGAATTTTTGATTTTTCAAAAAATTCAAAAATTTGTTATTAAAATATTGTAGAATGTTCAAAAAGTAACGTTTTTCTCCTCTTGACTTTTTTTTCATATCGGGGGGTTTTTGGCCTAAAATGTTCATTTTCGTTTATTTTTTGGAATTTTGAAAATGCTATAACTCCAGTAATTCTTTTTTCATCAGAAAAAGTCATTGGGATAGTTTCTTCATTTGTTTGAGTACTACCAATAACCGTACATAGAATTTCCAAATCTTTAAAAAAAGTGATCTCAAAAAGTTTCAAAATGTGCTCACTTTTTGAATTTTTGTCCCAAATAGCTGGTTAAGAAACTCGTTCTTTCTTTTTAGGCCTGAAAAAAGTGTGCCAAAGCACAATCCAATCTGATCAATATTTCGAAAGTTATCGTGCCTACACGATACTACAGACAGACAGATAGACAGACACCTTCGTAAAAATCGTTTTTTCTGACTCAAGAGGTCTCAAAACGTGGAGATTTGATGAAAACCGACAAAATCAAATTTAACATAAAACTAATACCTTCTCATTAGAATGAGAATGTAAAATCGAAGAGATTCTTAAAATATACGAGTACGACTAGAGCCGGGACTAGAACAAGTGAAAAATATTGACAAAATGGCGCTCATTTGAAATTTTTGTTGTTTTTGCTAAATATATCCTCCAAATTTGAGCTTAATCGGTCCAGTGGTTTTGACGGAATCATGTCAGCCATTTATAAAAATCGTGTTTTGAGAAAAACGACTTGTTCAACATGTAGCGTGACACTGGAAATTCAGACCTAACACTGAAAGCTTTGACTAGACCTTGGATACAAATCTATAAATGGTGTGCTGAGTACTCTCCGCTCTGCGCAGTTGAACCTGCTGCAGCTTCGTTAAAAAGTCCGAACCAAACAAATCCCTTTGCGTACAAATTCCACATACTATATACTATCAAAAAATAAAAAAATAAATCGATTTTTTGGCCCGTTCAAATAGAAATACCCCCTTAAGTCGTTTTTTTTAATTTTGGAATTTTTACATCAAACTCGTTTCCTGTGACATAAAAAACCCTCTCGTACTGACTTTAATAGAAATTCACTAATTTAATCAAATTAAAAAAAAAATTCAGGTCCTTTTTATGATATTTTGAACCCAAATTTATATTCTGTGACTTAAATTTCCAAAATTTCGGTTGCTTTTTTGAATTTACGATTATTCACCTCAAATTCACAATATGCTGTTTTAGAAAACTCCTCGTACAAACTTTCATAAAAATCTTCCAGATTAATGAAATTTCCAAAATTGATGTCCACTTTCTGATTTTTGAATTTTGAACACATAATTATATTCTACAATCGGTAAATCAATTAATTCATAAATTAATTTTAAAGTAATTAAAAATTGCATTTCGTGTGTACGTGTAGGACAGTATACACATATAGCGTGGTCCAGAACCGGAGCAGATTTGCTTCTGTTTTGTTTCCGGTTGCGTTTTTGCCTCGGAACGTTTCGTATCTATAAGTACTCCTAACTTTACTGCACGCCATAAGTGCCATGTAACAACTTCACATCCATAAGCAGCATGTAACTTCACTGCGCATCCGTAGGTGCCATGGAACTACACTGCGCATATTTTAGTATCATGTTACTGTACTGCGCATCTATAAGTGCTACGTAACTCTAATGCGCACGTAAAAGTAACCCCTAACCTTACTGCGCATACGTAAGTGTCGTGTTATTATACTACGCATCCGTAAGTGCCATTTAATTGCGGTACGCAGCCGTAAGTGCCATTTAATTGCAGTGCGCAGACGTAATTGGCATCTAACTCTACTGCGCAGCTGCAAGTGCCGTGCAACTTTACTTCGCAGCCTTATCTGCCGTCGAACTCTGATGCGCAGCCAAAAATTCCGTGTAACTTCACAGCGTGATCGTGACCAGAACCCGAAAACTGGACTCGAACGCGTTCGGGTTCGAGTCTTCGTTGTGCGTTACTTCAGGTTTAGGTTTACAGTTTTGGGAGTTGTAAAGCCGACAAACACCGACAAGATATCCAAGATATACAGGATGATCCTGAATTCATCATATTTCTTGTACATACACATTCCTTGTACAAAACTGAACAAAAAACCACTGTGACAAAATTTTGTACGATTAATAGTTTTTAAACTATTGAGAGTTGTAAAGGACCAATGGGAACTCGCTATTCCCGCGCGTACATAAGCATCTTGCGTGAACTCTAGAACGTGATGCTCTTCAAGTCAGTAATTCTAATATTCGCCAGAGACAAACAATTTCGAAGCAACGTGAAGTGCTCAAAACATATCACCCTCACTTGTCCAGTGATTCCCTCGATTCAAATTCTAGAGTTCGCGCGAAATGCTTATGTACGCGCGGAAATAGCGAGCTCCCATTGGTAATTTACAACTCTCAATAGTTTAACAACTATTGATCGTACAACATTTTGTAACAGTAGTTTTTTGTTCCGTTTTGTACAAGGAATGTGTACGTATAAGGAATATGATGAGTTCAGGATAACCCTGTATATACACGTATTAATTTATATACACATATTAAATTTATAATTAAAGCGACTCATAATAACTTCAAAAAAATTGCTGCTGGCCACCCGCAGTAAATCACATTGCGTTAGTTTGTAAGAACTTATAGGTTATGTGCTCCTTTCACATACTTCAGGTTTGAGTTCTCATTGTGCGTTACAAAATCTCAGTTCAAGTCCGCGTTTGAATTAGTACAACCCCACTAGTCAAAGATGACTCTGCGATAAAAAAGGAGAAGGGGGAAGATGACAGTAGCGGTAGGGGATGGCAGAGAGAAGGGAATCAGGCACGGGCCATAAACGGGGGCGACCATCAAACTTACAGCGCCTCATGAAAGAAAAAGAGAGGAAAGGGACGATGAATTAGAATGGGACAAGGAAAACAAGAAAGTTAGGACTAAACAAAAAACACCAGATAAAGATAGGGGGGATGGAGGCATGTTTGAAAAACTGGAAGCTCTCATAAAAGGGTTTAGAGAGGAAACAAGGAAGAGATGGGTGACATGAATAGGGATATGACTAGGCACCAAGTACATTGAAAAAATGTCTCGGTGGATTTTTCTGAATTTTGGATATGTTGTAGATATTGGCATCCCCGATAAAAAGTTCTTATGCCAAAAAGTCGAAAAATCGACAGTTTTTCGTTCGTATCGCATCAAAGGTCGCTTTTCGTGCACGCTTGAGTAGACGTACCGAAACTCGAGGACTCTTCGGCGCCACGCTCGGGGATCATTTCCAACTCGGTGCCGCATTGATATTTTGTACTTTAGGACCCAGTGATCGATATTATACGTGTCTGAAGGTCGAGAGAAGAATACTTTTTCGTTAGTGTTAGGTCCAAAGTCGCTTTTCTTGCATTCTAAAAGAGATATACGAAGACTGGTGGACTTTTTGGCGCCACGCTCAGGGATCATGCCCAACTGTGTGGCTCTTTGATATTTCATGATTTAGTACCCCCCCCCCCCCGAAAAAGGGGGTATGGGAAAGGGGGGGGGGAGTAACAGATTTTAATCTGTCTTGCTGCAAATATCTTTTCGTCAAACGCTGAGCGGCTATTCTGCGATACTCACGCTCACTGAAGTTATTCGGGATTAGGAATTCTTTGTCGTGGTTTGTTGGCAGCGTCAAGTATCGTGTGATTGAGTTAAGTGGAGGGATAGCGTATATTATGTTCATGTCGTGCATATCCCATGTACCACAATACGCTAGCCACGTGTGCACAAGTTCCCAGACTTCGAGCACCCGCTTTGCACGTGCAATATTGCCCTTGGAGTGAAACTTCATCACAGTTAGGCTCATCCTCATCTGTCGGTACGTAACCAATCCAAAGTTGGTGCCGAGTTGCGTTTCTGAATCCTGAATAAACTCGAGCTCTGATCAGTCCCGGCTCTGGTATGATGTCGCGATGTTGCTCGTTCATGACTTCCAACTGAATCTCTTCTTCATCTTCCCTCTGTAGCTTATCCTGAATCTACGAAGGAGCTAACTTGACCTGATACACACCGACTGTCAAATCTCGAAGGAAGGCTCATGCCAGACGAGGAAAGTTATGCACGTGTTGAGCATTCAGCTGAACTCATCGTTGACCACCTCTAGCCTGCAAATTTTCCACTTCTACTAGTGCTTGGACAACGTTTACTTCACGCACCCTAGCTAACAATTGTCTAGCCAATACAGCATTAGCTGCTGCCATTTCAATAGGCGGATGGTACCTATTAATTAGACCTCCAGCAATACGATAGAATTCACCGAGGTTGGCCGCATGCTGTACTGGAGTCGTGTGATCGAACAACATGAAGATATAATTTTGATGTGGCCATTTCTGGCCTCCACTATCCATCTAGTCTTCGTTATCAAACGTGATTCGTTCGCCTCTTCTGTATGCAATTGACGCTGTCCAGGTTGGAGGAGTGTCGGCATTTTCCACAAAATTCCTAGATGCTCTAATAAAGATGTAGCATCTCGATAGAGTCTATCGACAACGAAGATCGACTCTTCTAGGAACCACTCTCTCATTCTGTCAACGTTCCTTTGAAATTCGTTGATAAGCATCGCAGCATCATTGTTTCGAGAGTCTGAGAAGTATGGTCCATGCATGTCCAATATGTAGCCATCTGGTGCTACAATTAAAGCAGGTTTCACTAAATGACGGCCCTTGTGAATGCAATAGGACTGTCGCAGACTGCGGAAGTTGCTACTTTTATGGATGTAAGTGTAATTTCCGTCGAAGTATGCAATTATGCTGCGGATATGAGGCTCTGGATTGTATAATTCGTTAGCGAATTCGGTCACATGTCTTGCTATATAATACTCTCTCGTTATCGTATCAAGCCCTATATTTTGAGGAACAAATCTTAGCATCAGCGACTGTCTGAATGTAGCAACTGCTAGAGTCGTCGCTTGCCTGCTTGAATACCGAAATATGATCACAAATTTTGTCATAACATCTGATAAAAGACAAGTGACTAGCAGCTACATCACATATAAGAGGGGCCTCTTCCAAGGTGCCTGTCTAAGTTCGATACTTTTCTGCATCTCCCTCTTGCCTCTATCCCTTGCGCTCCGATTCAAATGCTCTGGATACCTATGTGGCCCGCCAAACAGAAGACAATATAAGGTCAACCACCTTTTATACATGGACGACCTTAAACTCTTTGCTCCTTCAAAAGAGGACCTTAACATCCTTGTGGCGGCGGTAAATGGGTACTCTAAAGCGATTGGGATGAGCTTTGGACTGGACAAGTGTGCCTGCGTCCACCTTCACCAAGGAAGACTAGAAACTACATCATCGCCTGACGATCAGGATGTTCAACTCATAGGCGGCAATACCATTCAACATCTTGGTACTGGACAAACATATACATATCTTGGAATACCGCAAGCGGAAACCCAAAACGTGTGCCAAATTCTCAGAAAAATTTGGGCTTCCGAATTATCTGGGAAGAATAAGATCCAGGCGACCAATGTGCTGGCCGTTCCGATACTGCTTTACACGTTTCATGCAGTAAAATGGAACGTCGATGAGTTGAAGCAACTTGACCGAAGCACACGCAAGATGATGACAATCCATCGAAGTCATCATTCTAGATCTTCCGTACTTCGAATATACCTCCCTTGAGATAAAGGGGGTAGCGGCTTGCCAAGCTTGGAGTGTCTTTATTGAAGAACGGTTCTGGCTACAGCCTGCTCAGTTTTAAATAGCACAGATTCTCTTGTGCGACACGTGCATCAACATAATGTCGTGAATGCTGCGGCGTTTCTATACCGTGCCGCAGATAGAGCTGCAGAGGAGCTTGGTCTCCTATTTGATTCGAGCGACACTACACATGGCCTAGCTGAAAAGTCGTGTACAAGAAGCAGAATATTCGTTTCTACTAAGAAAACATGCTGAAAAGCCCCTTCATGGTAAATTCCACGGCATTATACGTAGAGAAAAGCTATTGATGGGTCTGTCCAACATGTTTTTCAAGTCTGCTGGATTGAGATCGGAGACTGAGGGATTTATTTTTGCCTGTCAAGATGGCGTCATAGACACCTTAATTTACCGCGAGCACATAATGAACGTACCTGTGGGCGATACCAACTGCCGAGCGTGCAAGCAAGAGCCAGAAAGACTTAGACATGTTCTCAGTGGATGCTCAAAGTATGCATGCTACGGATACATACAGAGACACAATGCGGCTCTAAAAGTGTTATATTACCATCTTCGGCCCTTCTATGGTGTTGATCTAATGCCCGTCTTGCCATACGCCCAGGGGGACCTCGAGTCCGTTGTGGAGAATGATCAGTGTAAGATCTACTGGAATTTCTCGTCCTCCACCACTCAACTTATCAATGCTACAAAGCCCGATATTGTCCTCTAAGGCCGGTGATAATATCACGGCAAAGGAGGAAGAAAAACGGGCGAAATATCAAGCACTTCATTTCGAGTTGAGCAGACTGTACCAAGGCTACAAAGTCCATCTTGTAGTTCTCATAATCGGCTGTCTTTGAGGCATGAAAGCTTCATTTCTTAGCCAACTCAACAAAATCCCGGCTTGCCAGCGTCAGGCTCAGTTCATCGCGAGCCGGATGCAAAAGGCTGTTCTTCTGGGATCAGTTCATTTGGTCTGTCAACACTGTTCCTCATAACATTCTACAAAGATTGGTAGCTCTAAAAAAGTATCCAGACGTGAAACTTTCATCTCCAACGTCGCCGTCTGCCGCGTAAGGTCATCCGCGGCTAGAAACCGGACTCCATGGAACAGTGTTGTACGAAGTATCGCGTAAATTTCCCGCTCTTGCTTACCTTCTGGGATAGAAGGAGCAGGAGTGGATGACGTACAAATTCCAGTTGCGTCGGGATTGGTTGCTTTAAGGGACCATGATCGTAGCTTCCGGAGCCTGCAACTTCTTATAATAATAAAAATAATAAGTGGAAATAAAATAATAAGTCTAAGAAAAGAAATGCTCTAAGAAAGCATCCAGAGGCGACTGTTGTCACCTCCAACAATCGCGGCCGCTGTGTAAGGATAACAGCGGTAAAGACAAACTGCAAACTAC